>JAJHUR010125677.1:1049-14156 GCA_027495735.1 Lutjanus campechanus | reverse complement strand
AATCGTAGTGCAGTTTAGTAGAGCTTTTGAGATGGCCGTCTAACAACTGAAGATGGACTTTGAACATAGGGTTGTTTGAACAATCATTTTCTACATTATGCCATGTTATATAAACAGAATTTAAGGTATTTAGAGGAGGAAAGACTCCTGCTATCCTCCAAAGTACCTCCAAAGTCTCATACATATTAAAGTGATATGAAAGCCAGGTGTGTGTCTCTGCTGTGGATGTCTGTATGCCAAGGGGTGGTGACAAAACCATGGTATTTGACTAGCTGGGAATGAGGCTTTCTGGGGGTTTTAGTCCAGTCATATCGCGGCTCATTCGTAAACAGCCTCTCAGAGCCAATCAAGGACTCTGGTCCCACCAACATTAGTTGAAGATTTACTGCTTGTAATTGAGACATTTTTTGATAAGAATAGTCATTGGGTGAAAGAAAAAAAGATATATCTCGTTTTTTGGGAGTAGCTGATTATTAAAATTCAGCAGTCATAAATTTGCCTAATTCAAAATCTCAATTTCCCTTATTCATTATCAAAGGAATCTACACCTTCTTACTTCATTCACACTCATTCACCCACAGGATCTTTTGAGATTTCCAGTTTTATTTCTTGCAACGTGCACATAGAGGCTAATGATACTGATTGAGTATTGGGCTGCAAGAGCTGCTGGTTCAGGTCATATCCTTGATGTTTAGCAGCTTGGCCCACTCGTGGCCAATTATCTCTTTGACACAGGATTGTGTTAGAATTATAAAAGAAGCTATAGGATAAGTAAGCACATTCAATAAATTTGTTATGCAGTGTGTTTTAGTGAGAAATGTGTGATGTAAACAAAACCTTTTCAGTTGCAATGAGACCTCCACGGGGTACCATTCATTTTTATTTATTAATTAAGGTACACACATTCGGCAAACAGACAACGCTAATGAAACACACATACTATTCATGACTGCTGCCGGCATTTACTCAACTGAAAGGAACAGACCTTGTACGGTCTATAGAGAATCGTAGATGACACTACTGGTAAGAATTACTCATTAATGTGACCCAGAAAAGACTCATCAAAGTGCAATTTGATGCCAAAATGAGCATCAAAATTACACAACGCCAGCTGAACGCTCCACTTGGCCTACTGTGGAGAAGGGTTGTGTTTTCGGGGAAGATTGCGAGATTGCTTTAACTAGAAAAATGGCAGCATTTGTTATCTTTTACAGGTATATATGTGATGTGAGCAGACTCTACTTTCTTGGCTAACTCTTGCAAGTGTTGCACACTGTTGGTGCTGTAGAGGAGCTGAAAACAGGCAAGGTGCTCAGGAGCACACATAAAAGTCACATTCTTTGAATTTTCCTGGAAAAACCATCCATAGACCTTTCAGCCCACTGCTTGGTTACAGGCAACCAAGCAATTTTTAAAGCTACTACAAGGAGTTTTTAAATGGTTATGCTTCTGCTGTGTCAGTGTGCGAGAAGGTTGGTTATTTGTATATAGTTATTCTAAATGCCTGTCACTGGGTCAGATTCTCCTTGAAATTAGAAGAAACAAGCCTGTGTTTAAATTTTTCCTCTTCAAAGTTACAGTATGTAGTATGTTAGCCAGCTAAAATGAAGCAGGAGGATACTTTTCTTAAGATTATTTTGTTTTTGATGTCATATTTTGTGGTTATGATGGTGGAAATATGACTGGGCCTCCAGAACCAATATAATATGAAGGATTGTGGTATAATTTTTAAGTGATGTCATAATCCATTCACACATTGGTAATACAAAGTGATTAATACAAGTTAATTCTTAGTAGTACCTTTAAATGTTTGAAACAACCTAATCCATGACATTTTCTTCAAGTGACCTCTTGTAGTCATGTGAGTAATTATGGTCTAAGTAGGAAAGGTGGACATAGCCTGAAGTTGTCCACACAAAAAATTTGTTTGCTGGTCACGGTGGGCGTGTGCGTACAAAGTGTCCAAATTTGACACCAAAGCTGGATTATATTGTCCAGTTTTCATCCCAGCAATTGACATTTTGTTGCCGTGCTATAAGCTTGGCTCAATGGAAATGCTCTTCTGTTGGTTCACCACTTGCACCATCAAAATTTTAAATTGTCTGGTAGTTTACAACAAAATGCTTTCCATCAGTCTCTGTTAATAAGAAAATGTTGGCATGTTGCTAAATTTTGATAAAAGTTATCTCAGACCACTTTTTACATAGAACAGGTCTAGACGGTACTCTTTATAACATAATGACAGAGACCCAACAGTTACCACCATGAGCAAGTGGTGGTAACTTACAGTAACAGGCAGAAACCTCATGCGGAACCAGGCTGTCAAGGAAGTTACTTGCCTCGACCGACTGGGTTGAGAGACGCACATCAGCCTGTTAATATTGTTGTTTTGAGCATGTTAGCATGATGGTGACATGCTGAGCACCACTGTGCGTATTCCTTGTCAAGCTTCACCTTAACTTTAAACAAGTAGGTTTCATTATGTATCTGTCAGAACTTAACCACATGGATCATAGATGGTAATTAGATATCTTAGCCTACTTTTCTCATTTGATAGATCTGTTGAAACATCAGTAGGCTAACCATCAACATGTCCCAGTTGTAGTGCAGAACGCACCTTAAAAAGGGGTCAACTGTTTAATGTGGGTCTAGCTGTTGTAAAAATTGTTTGTAAGAGCATGCACTCAGCTGCCTGATTTCATGTTTGTGTTAAACATGAATGTGGTCATGTGACTCCACAGGGCCCTTTGGATAACAAGGATCCCTAAAGGTCAGAACAGATTAGCGCTGTGACGCACACATGCATGACAGCAGACATACAGTATGCTTGACTGAAATCGCAGGGAAGACTGTTTAAATTTTAAATGGAAAACACACACACACTCACACACGCAGGCACGCACACACACACACACACTCCTGTCAGCTGGCTGCTCTGCCTCAGTTTCATCTGTCGCTGTGCTGGAGGGGCTCAGGAAACCCACAGTGTTGCTGCTAAATTGAATAAAGCAGTGACCTTGTGCAGAGGCATTGTGGGAAATAAGGATATCATCACTGCCAGATGAAAACCTTGTACCTCCAAAGTAAAAGAACAGTCCATGGTCATTTTACACACAACTTTTTTTCTTTTCTTTTTTTCACATATGAATGAGGACTGTGATTTTGGGATCAAACCTTTGGTGGTTTAAAGGTGCTTCTCTAACTACAGGGTCATCCTGTCACTCAGGAGTCTTAGGAAACTTATTTGCCAAAAGTTTGAATCAAAAAGAGGGCAAAGTGTAGAGTGAAAATACTGTCTGCTACACATGCAAGTGATGATGACGCGCCGTTTAGAATACTCATTTAAAATTATGTTAACCCACTTCTTGTGCGGTATAAAGAATGGATGAGCTTTTTGAATTCACTCGTGCTCTGTCATTTGCATTATCAGACAAAGATGAATAATGCATTTCATCACTGCATTTGTACGATTTAAAATAGCAGTAATTGATCCTGCAGGCTGTTGCGTCGTCTGCGTCACAGTCTGTTGGCTGACGAGCTTTGCAGCAGTTGAACAAGTGTAGTTATGAATAATAGAGGATGAAGTTTTGTTTCTTTAGTTAGATAGTGGCTCCGACATGTCTGCCCATGTTAATTGAAAATTCTAAGAATGATAGCCATGTTTGAACTACATATATTATATACATATATAGTAATTTAGCATCAAAGTTCATTCTTGAATTTAGAAACTGTACTTTGACAAAATAATCTCAATTAAAGGTCCACTTGCAAGCTTTTTTCTGTTACTTTAACAAGATTTCGTGGCCATCGGCAGTGGACAAAGTTTATTTATTTATATATTTCCAGACATATCTATGCCATTTCTATGACAGCTTTACAAACTCTATCCTCTGAAGAAGACTTTGAGATGTAGTTGAACACTGTGCAGGAGTGGTAAAGGTTCTGTATATAAAAGGAATAGTCTGGATTGTTTGAAGCGGGATTGTATGAGGTACTTATCCAAAGTCCGTGTATTACATACAGAAAGGGGCGGTCAGCACACCCCAAGTTTGGAAGTTAGTTTGTTTGTGTTGTTGTGTGACTTTCGTAAATCCAAATGAACCTTTTGAAACACCAAAGTCACACAAACAAATTAACCGATTGAGGCAGCAGTTGACCTGCAACACTTGCATTCTGCGAAGTAAAATGACTTTGGAGTTATGGAGTTTGGTGGCTTTGAAGAGAGCAATATTTGACTCATATAACAGTGGTTTTCCATCAGAAAATGCTATCATATGGTAAAGTAAAGCGCAAAAATATTCTAATTACACTTAAACAGATTTATTTTACATGCCTAAAATATGTTTTGCTGCTGACCCTGTCCACAGCAGTCAGTTGCTTGGCTTTCCACACCGGTACACCTGCTGCTTCTCCAAATAGGGGGCAACTCCACCACCATCTAATAGGTAATATACTGAGTATGTACCTCATATAGCCACACTTCAAGAAATCTTAACTGTCCCTTTAAGGGCTCTCTGCTCCGCTTCAGTCTATTTTTGACAGATGTAAATTGGCACAGAGCAGACTGAAGAGGCAGGAAGTCAGACACACAAAAGGCAGGGAGAATCCGGTTAGTTTTCAAAATAAAAGACCCCGTGCCGACTCAAGATCATAAAGACAAACAGAAAAGAAACTATTTAACCACGTAGCCTGCTTATTCATGGTAGAAACACAAAGAGCAACCTTAACAACAAAATCTGAGTGAGTAAATATAATCAGGTGGGCAAAACGCTCCGCTGCTGAAATGCTTCTGAAACGCTGCTGGTGGGGCTTGCACCTGTGTGGAGGATTGATCAGAACCGTGGCACAGATGTGCCATGCTTGGTGGAATCAACTGGTAAGTGTGTCATGACAGACTTAGGGTTACTTTAAAATGACAGCATGCAGACTAAAATTGGTAATTTCCTTCCTAAATTTTTCAGATTTTCAGGACCGTATTGTCATACAACTTGTAAAATAAAGAAGAGGAAGTCCTCAAGGCTGGAAAGGTATAAACAAGATTAGAAGTCTGCAGGCATTTAGCAGATATAACATTTACCATGCTCACCATTGTGGATGCTAATATTATTATTTTACATTAACTTCATCATTTAACCTGTTGTAATGCCAGTGGTTCATGGGATTTCGCCTCAGGTAATAAGGCATTTGATTTGAGGATAAACAGTCCATCTCCTCCCTTTAATCCCGCCACCTTTCCTCTCCCCTCACCCACATGATTTCAGTGCCTGGTAGTCAAACATCAGTAAGACATCAGTCACGGAGTGTCAAGGTTTTCGCTTACCATGATAAACACAGATTCTTTGACTGGATGTTGCATAATGAGTCTGTGACTCAGTTCTCATAGGATTATTCCAATGAGATGATGACCTCAGGTAAACAAACTAACTTATCAGTAAAAGGAAAAAAATTACCAGCATTTGGCTCCTGGCTGTTCTTAGTTTTCCAACCTGAAATTTTGTATTTATGTCTCAAAAGTTGGCATGTAACTTCAATCATGGCTCCTCATATGAAGATGCCAGATCAGTCATCTGCCTGATGAAATTTTCCACAGGTTTTGTATCCATGTATCCTTCTTTACCACTTTTAATTTGACCAGTTATGAGTTTTTATTTTGTACTTTTATAGAAAAATGAGAGGAATGTATTTCACAGTGCCAGTGCCAGCTTCTTACTTTAATATCAGCAGCCTTTAAACAAAAAAGTCAATAACTCTTTACTGTTTACATCTTTATAGTTATTAGAGAAGTCCTATCAAAACCCCATGAGAGTCACAGCGGTATAATATATGTGCCTGTTCAAGCATTTAACAACACCCGTGTGGTTTCACGTTTCCGACACGGAGAATAACTCATAAAATCTAATTCTTTAAGTGAAAAACATGTGATATAGAAAACTGAATTAAACAACCCGTATTGGAAAACCATTAATATTCATTAAGATACATTAATACTCACATTTCACATTTTATATTAAAGAAAGAAAGAGAAAAAGAGAGAGAGAGTGAGCCAGGGGTCTGTTGGATTTATTCTGAAATTAAATCTTCACATGAACCAAAGTGATGCATTAATATTTCAAAAACTCCTCAAATGCTTGCCATGGTCTAATAGACAGGTTGAAAGACCAAATAGAAGCAAGCCCGTCCGCTAAAAATCTGTTTATAGTTGTTTGTCTGTTTATGGTTTATCCTAATATGTTCTGGATGAAACATTATTGCTGCATGGATTGTGTTATATCACCACACAGAAGCCGTACGGAGACGGTTACACCTTGGTGCTTTCGGCCCCTGTCATGTATGTAGTTAGGTTTAGGACAGACCAAAAAAGACTTTGTTTAAGCTTAGAGAAAATTGTGGTTTTGGTTAAATACAGGGATGATAACAATTAATCGATGATCGATTAATCGCTCGTTAAGAATTTGATCGTTCAAGTAAAATTTAATTGATCTACTATCAAATAAAGAACAAAAAAGAAGATGCTGATCTTTCTCTAGACTTCAGCCTATATGAATATTCTTTTTGGTCCAGCCTGGTATCACCATCATCTGTATGTCTTAGGTTGTTTCGTGTGTTATCACAGTGCCCTTTTTGCTTTGTGCATCATTTCATGGCATAATATATGGCATAACTAGTATTCTGAAGAGTTGCTTTGTTATTTTAATGTATTGTAAAGACGTAGTGTGAAGACTGACAAAGACTACACATGGAGAAGGTTGGACTTGGATTAGTGAAGAAACATGGCCCAGGGGACTGCTAGGCTTTCGCCTAGAAGACTGTACATAAATAAAGTATGATATGTAAGTTAGCTTATGTACGTAACCAAACTTAAGTAACTACAGTACTTATTTTAACTCAAACCACAATCTTTTCCTGCACTGACCAACTAGCTTTGGGGCTTAAACATAACCAAATTGCAACCATTTCACAACATTAACCATGTTTATAACCAAGTTTATTATTGTTACCATGATGATGAAGGCCACCTCGTCCTCTCCTGCACGTCCAAAACTTCTAAAATGTGCTGGAGTAAACAGTGTTAAACACACAGTATGTAAGTTCTGCCACTAGGTGTCTCTCTCACATTAAAACAATAAGACATAGTTTAATCTAAAGTAGCGTGGGATCATGGGAGTTGTTGTTTTCAGTGTTAAACAACAAAATCTTTCTGACACGACCGAGGCACAAGTCGTGTTCATGGACGAGGTCATATTCAAGTATTATTCAGGTGTAATGTTTAGTCACAATTGCCGACTCCCTTCTTCACTCTGATGTATCTGATGTATCCCCCTTTCCCAGAAGTTAAAGCAACTAGCAATTAGCCAGCAAATGGTAGCAAGTACCTTGAATAATAATAGAAATTTCTCTGCATTTGAACATTGTTGGAAACATTTGGGATAAGTACACAATTCAACAAAAAACAGGGTTATTAGAGAGCTATTTATACGCCATACCCTGGATCACTTTTTTTTTTTCTTTTTTTTTTTTCATGGACTACACGCATACAGTATATCAAGTCCAAATTCACTCTTTTTTTTAGCTCTGTTTGAGTCTCCGCCAACTCCTGAGACAACAGCAAGCCGGTTTCTAATTTTGTCTCTGGGCCAAATGTTGCTGCACAAATAGCAAAAAAAAAAAAAGTCAAGGAGGTTGGTCAGAAAAAACAAAAATCAAAACAATGAGCCAAAAGGCTCTGTAGGGCTGAAGGGAACTGCAGCTGCAGTTGGGGAACGTCTTAATGCTGCGTCTCCAGTCAGCTATTCTGCTGTTTTGCAAAGATTCCACTTGACCAGATGCACTTAACCGATTCTCTTCTGCTGCACAGCCTAAGTTCCCATTTTGCCCAGACATAAAGCTACTGAACTCATCACTTTAAAAATGGCGATACTGTTACGATGACAAGAGCCAGATTTGAATTTTATGGCTCTCCACCTTGCTTAAGTAAATTAGTTTGAACTATGAGTCTTGGAGGTGTTTGACACCTCACCCTGTGCATATGTCTCTCATTTAAGGCCCACAGTCAAACTGCCAACTCAACAGACTCGCCCATGAACTTTAAAGTCACCTCAATATTGCATCTCAAAAAAAAAAAAAAAAGAAAAAGAAATCCTTTGAACCAGGAGTGAGGGAGAGAAAGGAAGACAAAGTGTAGAGGAGAGAGAGGGAGACAGTGCGAAAGAGTCTCAGCGTGTCAAACCCAAATACTATTATACTTGTTATAATTCATTATTATTTCAATGACAGGGGTCTTGGTCTGAAGGTGACTTCATTACATTACAGGTTATTGCCTCATATATCAAACTTGGGTGGCCCCAATTTTTAGGCAGCAGAAGTGTCTGGCTGACTGTGAAATTGACTGCTCTCCATCACGGAGTAATTAGATTAGCCTGCTGGTTATGTATAAAACAAGAGCAGACAGCGCTAGCTGCTCTCCTGAGGCTGCCGGCAGGGACGAGGACGACAATATGGTGATGAGGGCACACAGGTGTACTGGAGTATTCTGAACAGGGAGACATGCTGTCTCTCTGTGTGTGAGGGGAGGGTCTGTGCTACATCACATTTGGAGACCAATATCTGACTTTAAAACTGTTACTTGTTGACATCCTGGGGACAATTTGGGGTCCCCAGTTTGTTTTCACCAAGAGCCATGTTAAAGTTAAAAATAAGGTCCTACTCACTGTCACATGGTTTGATGTGTGTTCGGGGCCAACATTATACCAGCCACTAGAGCTGCAACAATTATGCAACATTATTAATTTATTTTTACATTTATTTCCAACTATTTTGTTTTGGGTCATTTTTGAGTAAGAAATGTCCAAATTCTCTGATTCAGATGTAAATATTTTCTGGTTTCCTTAGTTCTCTCTGATAGTAGACAGAATATCTTTGGATTATGGACAAGACAAGACATTTAAGGACATCACCATGGACTTAAAACCAACCAATTAATCGAGAATGACAAAATTTCAGAAAATAATTGTTTAAATTTCTGGGTGTTCCCAATTCAGAGCTGGTCTGAACAGATTATCTTCCCAAATGATCCTGTAGTGTGAGGGGTTTACAAACATAATCTTCATGCTACACACTGGACTGGAGTTTCGACTTCAAATCCTGTAGTGTGATCAGATGTTATGAACTGTTGACCTGAAATGGCAAATGAGAGCAAACTGACTGAAAGATGACACCAACCAGATAAGTCACACTTATGTCGAACAGAAACATACTGCAAAATGTATAAACCATGCCGACTCTGTTTTCTCAGCCACAACTTCATCCACAGATTGTGTCTTGACTGAATTAAATTCATTTTCATCGTCATTTTGTCTGTGGTCTCCACACTTTTAAAATCAGTCAAGATTTGGGAATTTTTATTTTACACCAGGCACTAAACAACATATCAGCAGGGTGAGATATAAGGTAGAAAGTCAAATGAAGTATGCAAGGATATGTGCAAAATTTGCATAATTATGAAGTTGGCTCAAATTCTGTTGATCATGCCAGTGGAGCAAAAACATGGCTTGAGAAAAGTGCATAGACAGGAGGAAAAAAAGGACAGACACACAGGCAAAATGCATTCAGTGTGTGTACATTGGTACATAACCAACATCTGTACAGTCTGTACATTTACTGTTTGTTGTGAATAGTAAAATCTTCAGCGATCAGTTTTTTTGCATGTGCTTGTTTTTAGCTTTTATGTGTAAGTACACTGAGAGCAATGGAAAAACAGAGTCAAATTTCTTCAAGGTCTGATCTGAGTCATACATTTCATTGATAAAATTCATCATGAGCTAAAATGGTTTCTGTCTTCAGTGAGATTTCACAATATCAGTCCAATCTAACCATAACCCTTTCAGCTGTTTACGCAAATGTGGGGTCCCAAGGCTGCAGTGCTCCGCTGTGAAAACAACAAAGCTGTAGCATCTGTGATGCCACCAGCGGAGGTGGAATAGAGAAATTATTTAAGTTTGGGAGTAATGCTCGCTGACATCTTGAGTCCATAACAGGGTAGAGTTTATGGGAAGCAGAGCATGATTCAGTTCACAATAAGTAAACCAAACTTTGTACAAAGTGTTGTAAGATAAAGGGCAAAAATGTGAGAGAAAGATGAGATAACACAGTTTGGATAATGTTGGACACTTGCTGTCAATTTCATCTCGTAGGCCCTGTTTACACCTGGAATTAACACGTATCTTAGGTGATTTCACAAGTGGACAGCTCTAAGTACAGGTGTGACCACATTCTTTTTTAGCAGCGTGTATGTGAATGTGTCCTGGACAAAACTGAAAAACCACCTACTCAGTTGTGGTCTTCTGTGAGCAACATACACACTCATTTGTGTGCCAACATTATGATATTAAAGTGCTAAACAACAACAGGCAAAATGGACTCCTGTGGGTCAAAACAAACTGTCTGTCTACCTGTCTGTACATTTAAGCTGAAGACTCTTTCTCTTCAGCTTTGCAAACATTTTTCTTTTCACTTCTGGCAGACTAGGAAGGGAAATGCTTGTTAAAAACAACTCATTTGGTCTTTGCAAAAGGAAATGACATACCGATAACAAGCGGTCACTTGAGATGCATGTGAAGAGGTATTTAATGCCAGTAGTGAACTTGTGTACTTAGGGCTGTCCACTTGTGATCAGATCACCCAAGACACACGTTTATGCCAGCTGTAAATAGGGCCAAAGGTATTCACGGTGTTGCATACACTAAAGTGATGGAAGTTGAAATCCTGCATACCACCTAATCTATCACCTGGCTGTTGGAGCTTTTAATTAATGGATCACAACGCCAAGCCAAGTTAGATGAAGTATTGACAAAGTTCTCTAAATACAAATAGACACCGCCCAATGCCAATGTTAGTATACAAACAGCGAGCTTTAAGACCCAGGCCTTAACTGCTTGTGATTGATGGCAAAAAACAGAAAGGAAATTGCACTTTTTCATTCTATTTATTTTCAGTTATCTTTCATGGCTGAAACTCTTTCATGTCTTAATTAAGCCTCCTGCGTAAGCCTCACTAATCAGTGGTATTTTGCATTATTTGACGTTGCATTTGCAGATATGATCATTTTATACGCACAAAGTTTAAATTACTTTTGCACAGAAACTTTACTCTGCCATATTTCCCCTGAGGAAAGCTACGCCGCAGGTTCTCCAGCGCTGTGTGCTAAGTGCATATTTGTGTATCTGTGCTCCTGTTTGTCTATGAGAGCGAGCACGCGCGGGCATCACTGTGAATGTATGTGCTGTTGTTGTGTGTTACTCACCAGGTTTGTTTTCTCACATTAGGAGAAACACTAGCTATAACTAGCTCACGCATCTGAGATTGCTGCATAATTCAGGCTTGCTGCCCTTTTTCAGCACCACCCATAAAAACAAGATCGTTAACCGGCTACGTTTCCACTCTCTGCTGATAGAGACATCTTATTTGTAGTGTTTACATGATGTAGATGTCTGTGTTTGGTCATTAATTTTTCAGCACAGTGTCTAAGCTCTCTGGTACAGCCTTGATTCTCCATGCTTCATCGAACTGCCTGTCTTCAAGCCAGAGGGGTAGCGGAGTCATCGCAATACTGAAGCAGCATCTTTAAAGATGAGAATTCAATGTGTCCGTATGTGCACGCATATGTGATTGCATGCTTGTGTATGTTGGTGGAGGTTAATCCATTTCTGTAACAGGTTGTGTTTATACTGTATGGCTACGCGTGTGGGTGTAAAACAAGATGAAACATCATTAATCCCTGCAGGAAAAGTGTGTCATTGCCGAGGCCAGAGAGAGAAAATCTTTAATTTATGGAGAATTTAACATTCACCCAGAAGGCCTTGCACCTCTAATACTATAACCTCTTCTTTCATTTTGTGTACTCGCTGACAGGCGACTGCAACAATGATCCTTCACAGTCATTTTTATTTATTTTTCCTGTAGGGCATATATATATATATATATACATATATATTTAATCCAGTCTAACCATCAAGTTGAAAGTAAATATTAAAGTTTGGACATACTTGCAAAATGTTCGCTGCCATGTTTTTAAAAATCTGCTCATTTTGAATGTGGAAAATGTTCTTACTGAATATATCTGCAAAATAGCTTTTAATTGATTTTCCTTACAATTCTGCTCTTGGAAACTAAATCATGATTAAGATGTTTACAGTTAAAGGACCAGTGTGTAGTATATAGTGGCATCAGGTGGTGATGCCACTTCCAAGCATGTCAGAGAAACCATGGTGTCCATGAAACTTCTGAAAAACGTTGAAAAGCCTGTGGTTGGTTTGTTCATGTTGGGCTACCGTAGAAAAATATTGGTGCGACATGCTGGCCTCCATGGAGGAGGACCCTGCGCACCCTGTCGATATCAGCACCTCATTCTAAGGTGAGAAAAGATCAGTGATTCTTATTTTCAGGCGACTAACAAAATATATGTGTGAATATTATATTCAATTTCTGACATTTTCTGCCAATACATTTCCCCCAAATTTGACACACTGGTCCTTTATTTAAAAGTGCTGCATGTGACATTCGCTGCCACCAGAGGTCGCAGTACAGCATCTGCATCTTGGACCAAAACAAATGCTATGTTTACTCAATAAAGTTGAAAAAAAGAAAGAAAGCGACATCTGCATCCACATTTAAAAAAAACTAAGATCAAACTATCAACTGACTGACTTGCAGTACAAAATGTTACACATACCCCAATTTCTAGTGTCAAACTCTTTACTGCACATGTATCCAGCCCCTCACCTCAACCTGAACAAATAGTCACATCACATTAGAATAAAATATTCACCTTGAACGTGAAGTACAAATGCAAATGAGTTGCATTATGAATGCAATATGCAGGAGATCAGGAAATCAGAAACCACAATAATTTACATACTATAAGATAACCTACATAACATGCATACTGGATTCATCCTTGTTCATAGATGCTGAACTGTGTGGGCTGAAACTGTAAACTCACCAGACAAGGGCTCGGTGTTGTGGTACTAAACATTCAGCGATGCCATGTGATATGTCATGTGTCACATTTGTATGTGTGTGGGTGTTAAGTGGTCGTCTGTTTTTTTTTTT
>JAJHUR010125674.1:1302-14057 GCA_027495735.1 Lutjanus campechanus | reverse complement strand
GCGTGTGTGCGTGTGTGTGTGTGTGTGTGTGTGTGTGTGTGTGTGTGTGTGTGTGTGTGTGTGTGTGTGTGTGTGTGTGTGTGTGTGAACATGAATATTACACGGCTCAGGAATCTTTACCCTCCATAACTCCTGTCAGTAACTTCACTGCGAATACTTCACAGACGTCACAGCCAGAAAACATCACGTGTGATGCTTTTATTTTGTAGCTTTAACTTTTGAGTTTAAGAAAATAAAAACTGTTTGTTTATATAAAAATGTTTGACTGATGTTGGATGCATCATCGATATGAACACTGATGTTATAAAACCAAACACTGGGTCGTGGCCCACAGGAGGGTCACAGGAGTTTTATTTAGGTCGCCACTAAAAATAAAAAGACGTAAGATGTAATATTTATATCTGCAGTAAAACTTTTATAAAGTATTTGAAATGTTTGTGTTGTTGACAAATGAGAGGAAAAAACAAGATTCTGTTGATTTTGTCTCATTAATGAAGGAAGCTAAAATGTCCTACACTGTAAAAAAAAATATATTATTTTAATAGATTTAAAATAGAAACGAGTTCAATTCAAACTCTGAAGTTTTGAAATGCATAAAAATAGACGGAGACGTCCTGTCCAACACGTCAGAGTCTGCAGACGTTTAAAACATGTTTTGCCTTTATTGAGAGGACAGCTGGAGAGCAGACAGGAAGCAGGGCAGAGAGAGGGAATGACATGCAGCAAAGGGCCGCATGCGGGAATCGAACCAGTGGCTCCATACATGAGTCAGACGCTCCACCACCTGAGCTAAACGTCTGCGCCCACTACAGTCATTTTAACATGTTTTTAATCAGAATAAGAATAATGATGTAACATTATTACCTCTGATGTCATAAATGAGTCAAAATAATCATAATTAGATTATTTTTTCAGAATTGTTCTGTCGTGTTTCGATGCTTCTGTCAAAACAGTGAATGTGAGCATGTAAACACACGTAGTGACGACGTTCATGTTCACAGTCAGAGTCTGAGAGTCTGAAGAGGACAGAACAGAACAGAATAGACTTTATTTGTTATGGACTCAGTGAATATAAGTAGCTGCCCTTAAATATACATGAGTTAACTATAGACGTACACATACACACACTCATGACACAAACTATAAAAGATTCAAATAAATAAAAAATAAAATAAATAAAATGAACCCAGCTATGATAAAAACAAAGACAAACAGAACAACACTACCCAGCGTGCACAGCTCAAGCTCACAAATTTTTGATGGAGGAGGGAACAAAAGAGTGTTTAAAACATTTTGTGATTCATATTCTGTGTGAAGGATGCAGGACGGGTCCAACAGGACCAGGACCCCCCACACCTGCCTGAGCTCAGACTGCTCGTCCTCATCACCTTCACAGCCGTCTGCACCAGGACCTGTAACTTAGATTTGGACTGTGTGGAGACTCTCCATCACTGCCTGATCCAATAAAAAGTTCTGGCCGACACCAAACACCTTCAGCCTACATATAACAGAACGAGAACATACAAAATCTACATGATGAGTCCAGCTGATCAGATATATAAGATGTGACCTGTTTGATCTCCTGTTTACAGAGTCTGATCCTCAGTATGACGAAGAACATGGAGGTTCTCCTCACGAAAAACAAAAACTCTGTGTGTGTGTGTGTGTGTGTGTGTGTGTGTGTGTGTGTGTGTGTGTGTGTGTGTGTGTGGTATCAGGTTCTGGGACATCAGATCAGATAGTTTTGTCTTGTAGCTTGTAGCTTCTTGTCTGAACCTGAAGGAAACACTGAGGGTATTGTAGCTGAGCCTGTCAGGACAGACTCAGGTTACATTAACACACACACACACACACACACACACACACACACACACACACACAGTAACACAATGGACTGCAGAGTATCTCCAGAGGGCATCGATCATGTGACTTCACTCTCTGCTGCTGTGGGAAAGTCGTCCTCATGATGGACGCCGTTAATTCAATAACTGATGATGTGCAACATGTTAAAGGGACAGTTCACATTATTAGTTTTAGCTGCAGAGTCCTGAGACGCAGCAGGAGGACCAGCAGAGAATCAGTCTGTCCAAACCAAACAAACTCCACTCAGACAAACATTTTATCTCACAGCAGTTGTTGGTCTGCTGCCTCGTCTGTTCGTGTGTTTGTGTTGTTGTGATTTCAGTGTTTAATATAAAAAACAAAGTTAAAGTTGCATTGAGGGACGTTTGGCCACCAGGGGGCAGCGAGTGTTTGTTTTCTTGTTTTTATTCCTGCGTTCGCTCCGTCAGGACAACTGACGGATGACTTTGACCCGACTCGTCCACTCAGACCTGGATCTGATCCACCTGACCAGATGAAACAGTCAGTCACACTGAGGCATGCTGGGAGTTCTGACATCACAGCAGCTGCTCAAAAACATGTGAGCAAAGAAAACACGAGAACGAGGCTGTGAGACGTCCAATCAGATTCAGTCAAACACTGGTCCAGCTGTGAGGAGGCTCTCAGGCGAAATGATGATGGTGATGATGATGATGATGGTGGTGAGGAAGATGGCGGTGAACCCGGCGGCCCCCCGGCCTGCTGGGACATTCAGAGTGCTCGTGTGTCCATTAGAGTGATGAGGGGACTGTTAGCGTCACCCGATCCCTCAGCTAACTGAGTTAGCTGCACTCTGCTGATGGTGCGAGAGACCACGAAGACGAGAAGCTCCATCAGGACGATGCTCTGATGCTGCGTTCAGGTCACATGGGAATAATCAGCGCTGTGATTCAGCAACTCAGTAAACAAAGTGAAAGTGTTTGAAGTCGTTAAGATAACTGGATCATGTGGAGCGCCATCTGTGCCCAAAACACGTCACGCTTTCAGGAAGCGAAGGCGAGGTTTTTATGAACATCACTTTATTAAAAACACGATGTTTGGTGGATTTTTAAAGACTTCAGGCAGCTCAGATCTGCTCTCATGTTTTACCTCTGATCCACACACACACGCTGGCTTAGTTTCACTCGGTTTGAACGAGAGGCTGCAGCTAACAGTCGATTAATCTGCTGCAGCTTTTATTGATTAATCGATTAGTCGTTTGGTCTATGAAATGTTAAAAAATGGTGGAAAAACTTTGATCAGTCCTCAAATATCCTGTTTTGTCCACAACTCAAAGATCTTCAGTTTCCTGTCAGAGACGAGTAAAGAAAGCAGTCTGACCTCCGCTCGCTCACGCCGTCAGAAGCGATGAGTCGTTTAGTATTTGTGAGCTGTGATTAACCAGGACTGTCTGAGCCAATCAGGACGGAGCGCGAGAAACCAAATCAGTCAGTTCAAACCTCATTAACAGAATCCAAACGAGCTCTGCTGATTGGACGGTGCTGTTGTTGTTTGAATGACATGAATATTCAGAGACACATGAAGTTTGATTAGTTTGTTTTGTCAGATCGATCGCTGAATGACGATCAGTTCTAATCAGATTTTATGTTTGTGAGAAATGAAATGAAATTATGTAAATTACAGGCTGAGTGTGACGGAGCAGCTGCGAGGACGAAACCAAGTGTCTCCGTCTGATGAGGAAACTTTATTTTACTGTCCACAGGTTATAATCATTATAATAATCATCTTTATTTATAGAGAAAATGTCTAAATCCACATTAAACAGAGCTTCACAAAGAGCAGCAAATAAACCAGACGGAAAATAAAAAACATTTAAAGGAGTGAAGCCGTTAAAACTCTGATAAAAGTCTGTTTTAAAAATCATGATGATGACTTTTTAATTCTGATTTACCACAGAGGGAATATTTCTTCTGTCAGTGACAGACAGAAACTTTTGGCAACATTAGAATTAATTAACATGAACTAACGTCCAAATAACAAACAATACAAACAAACAACAAACAACAACAATCTCCCAACAATCAAAACTTTATTTTCACAGTAAAATATTTATGAAACTTTCAGAGACGCTGAAGCTTCGTCTCCAACAAACATAACTGAACATCAGATAACATGAAAATAATCTCTGTATTTCAGATCTTTATTTGTCAGTTGATTGATTCAATTTTATGAGACTGATCACATTTTTAATGACCAATTAATCAATAATTGATTGATAGTTCTTATCCTGACTTCATGTCTGGTTTTGTTTGACCAACGCTGATTCAGTTTACTGTGAAAACTACAAACTGATTTTAATAAATAAATGATTAAAACTATTCCATGAAATGAACAAACTGCTGTGATTAATATTAGAGTAGGAAGTGATTATTGATATTTAGTTATTTTGTGGGTGTGGTTTGAACACTGATACTGTCTGTTGATTGAAATATTGATAAATCACATGATAATATCTTTTTGTGTTTGTATAGTTTTGAAGCAACACGTTTCTCATGTGAAACAACTGTTCAAACGTTTTCACGTCTCCTGTCAGTTATGGTTCATATCACAGATTATTTAGTCGTAGATGAGCTGAAGTGTGAAACTGTTCAAATATTACGACTGAAGCTGAAATACTCAGAATTCTAATAAAAAGTAAATGATGGAGGCTGAACTGAAGCAGCAACGATCTGCATTCAGCCTCTAAAAGTCACTTCTCAGTTCATGAACGTGACATAAAGCTTCATAACAGGAGAGTTCATGACACAGATATGATCATAAGCATGTTGTGTCATTATGTTAATGATGAGAACGTCCTGAAAGGAGCAGAACGGTGTTCTCACAGAGGTTCTGTTGTGTTCTCTGGAGGTGGTCTCAGTCGCCCCCTGGTGGCCAAACTGTGACGTTATCCTGCTCATCACACAGTTCAAATAATTCAAATATTCAAACAGTTTTCATTGTTTCTTTTCATTCTTCACAGATCTGCAGACTCCAACAATAAACTCTGAAAACTGAAAACTGCAGTTAAAAAGTTAAAAAGCAGAGTTTGATCCTGAGAGTCTGACTGGAAACTCTGACAGGTGTTTCTGTTTCACTGTGACTGAGCTTACAGAAGAGTGACCTGCATCTGTCCATCGGTCTCCGTGGAGACGTCATCACTCACTCCGTCTGATCGAGCTGCTCGTTTTGATGTATAACACATGTGTTGGGCTGTAAAATAAACAGGAAATGACCTCATTTCAGGTTCTTCCGGGGCGAGTACACGGTGGAGGTGGCGATCAATGACTACCTGGACATCTACTGTCCACATTACGAGGTCCCGGAGCCCGCCGAGCTCATGGAGCACTACGTGTTGTACATGGTGAACTACGACGGCTACACGACCTGCGACCACCACAGGAAGGGCTTCAAACGCTGGGAGTGCAACCGACCGCAGAGCCCCAACGGACCGCTCAAGTTCTCCGAGAAGTTCCAGCTCTTCACGCCCTTCAGCCTGGGCTTCGAGTTCAGGCCCGGACACGAGTACTACTACATCTGTGAGTACTGCACACCGAGAGTTACTGAGTACTACTACATCTGTGAGTACTACACACTGAGAGTTACTGAGTACTACTACATCTATGAGTACTACTACATCTTTGAGTACTACACACCGAGAGTTACTGAGTTCTACTACATCTGTGAGTACTACTACATCTGTTAGTACTGCACACTGAGAGTTACTGAGTACTACTACATCTGCGAGTACTACTGCATCTGTGAGTACTACTGCATCTGTGAGTACTGCACACTGAGTTACTGAGTACTACTACATCTGTGAGTACTACTGCATCTGTGAGTACTACTACATCTGTGATACATCTGTAATAAATACTGCATCTGTGAGTACTACTACATCTGTGAGTACTGCACACTGAGAGTTACTGAGTACTACTACATCTGTGAGTACTGCACACCGAGAGTTACTGAGTACTACTACATCTGTGAGTACTACTGCATCTGTGAGTACTGCACACCGAGAGTTACTGAGTACTACTGCATCTGTGAGTACTACTGCATCTGTGAGTACTGCACACTGAGAGTTACTGAGTACTACTACATCTGTGAGTACTGCACACCAAGAGTTACTGAGTACAACTACATCTGTGAGTACTACACCATCTGTGAGTACTACTGCATCTGTGAGTACTACTGCATCTGTGAGCACTACTACATCTGTGAGTACTACTACATCTGTGAGTACTGCACACTGAGTTACTGAGTACTACTACATCTGTGAGTACTGCACACTGAGTTACTGAGTACTACTACATCTGTGAGTACTGCACACCAAATATTACTGAGTACCACTACATCTGTGAGTACTGTACACTGAGTTACTGAGTACTACTACATCTGTGAGTACTGCACACTGAGAGTTACTGAGTACTACTACATCTATGAGTACTACTGCATCTGTAAGTACTGCACACTGAGTTACTGAATACTACTACATCTGTGAGTACTGCACACTGAGTTCCTGAGTACTACTACATCTGTGAATACTACTACATCTGTGAGTACTACTGCATCTGTGAGTACTACTACATATGTGAGCACTACCACATCTGTGAGTACTACTGCATCTGTGAGTACTGCACACTGAGTTACTGAGTACTACTACATCTGTGAGTACTGCACACCAAATATTACTGAGTACCACTACATCTGTGAGTACTGTACACTGAGTTACTGAGTACTACTACATCTGTGAGTACTGCACACTGAGAGTTACTGAGTACTACTACATCTATGAGTACTACTGCATCTGTAAGTACTGCACACTGAGTTACTGAATACTACTACATCTGTGAGTACTGCACACTGAGTTCCTGAGTACTACTACATCTGTGAATACTACTACATCTGTGAGTACTACTGCATCTGTGAGTACTACTACATATGTGAGCACTACCACATCTGTGAGTACTACTGCATCTGTGAGTACTGCACACTGAGTTACTGAGTACTACCACATCTGTGAGTACTACACACCAAATATTACTGAGTACCACTACATCTGTGAGTACTGCACACTAAGCTACTGAGTACTACTACATCTATGAGTACTACTACATCTGTGAGTACTACACACTGAGAGTTACTGAGTACTACTACATCTGTGAGTACTGCACACTGAGTTAGTACTGCACACTGAGTTACTGAGTACTACTACATCTGTGAGTACTACACACTGAGAGTTACTGAGTACTACTACATCTGTGAGTACTGCACACCAAATATTACTGAGTACCACTACATCTGTGAGTACTGCACACTAAGCTACTGAGTACTACTACATCTGTGAGTACTGCATGCTGAGAGTTACTGAGTACTACTACATCTATGAGTACTACTACATCTGTGAGTACTACACACAGAGTTACTGAGTACTACTACATCTATGAGTGCTGCACACTGAGTTAGTACTGCACACTGAGTTACTGAGTACTACTACATCTGTGAGTACTACACACTGAGAGTTACTGAGTACAACTACATCTGTGAGTACTGCACACTGAGTTACTGAGTACTACTACATCTGTGAGTACTGCATGCTGAGAGTTACTGAGTACTACTACATCTATGAGTACTACTACATCTTCGAGTACTACACACTGAGTTTCTGAGTACTACTACATCTGTGAGTACTACATGCTGAATGTTACTGAGTACTACTACATCTATGAGTACTACTACATCTGTGAGTACTACACACAGAGTTTTTGAGTACTACTACATCTGTGAGTACTACATGCTGAGAGTTACTGAGTACTACTACATCTGTGAGTACTACACACTGAGAGTTACTGAGTACTACTACATCTGTGAGTAGTACTGCATCTGTGAGTTCTACAACCCCGATTCCAAGTTGGGATGTTGTGTAAAGCAAATAATACAAAAATTCACAAAAACTTTAACACAACATTCCAACATGTTAAACATGAGGTTTGTTCTACATCTGTGTGGTTCTTTATTCCTGAAAGTTGTATCATGACACTTGTGGTTTGATTGGACTCCTCAAGGCCCCAACACAT
The DNA here is from genome assembly GCA_027495735.1 of Lutjanus campechanus. NCBI lineage: Eukaryota > Metazoa > Chordata > Actinopteri > Lutjaniformes > Lutjanidae > Lutjanus > Lutjanus campechanus. The sequence continues at coordinate 6,120 of JAJHUR010125674.1, read as the reverse complement.
GATCAGCGGTACAAAAACTTTGCGCTGGCTGTCCCATTGTTTTCCTATGGAGAGAGCGGTGGCGTCTGACTAAGCGGTACTGCTACCTTCGGTGTGGCGCATCGCTCGGATCTGCCACTTACCGCTGCACTCAAAGTTCAAATTATTTGAACTTTCACCTCATTTGCCGCTGACCTTTCAACACACAAGCAATAAGATAACAGCTCTATGTGATGTGCTAGAAGTGACTCATACAAGCAGAGGAGGGAGAGAAGAAGAAAGAAAAACTCATTCTCTGTGTATCTGAGTTCCCTGAACTATATAATAGCACTTTCAAAACATACCACAATCTCAGTAGGAAGAGCTATGCATGGCAAAACGTCAATAGTAAGATCGAGCTATCATGTAAGGTGTCCGGTGCCTGCCGCAGCAGCAATTCCCGAACCCGGTGGTGGACACCAGAAGTAAGGGATGCCGTCAAGCTGAAGAAGGAGTGCTATCAAGCTTGCTTGGCTTGTGGGACTCCTGAGGCAGCTGACAGGTACCGGCAGGCCAAGCGTGCTGCGGTCCGGGTGGTTGCGGAAGCAAAAACTTGGGTATGGCGAAAGTTCAGGGAGGCTATGGAGGAGGATTACTGGTCGGCCTCGAAGAGATTCTGGCAAACCGTCTGGCGCCTCAGAAGGGGGAAGCAGTACCCTGCCAATACTGTTTACAGTGGAGGTGGGGTGCTGTTGACTTCGACTGGGGATATTGTCGGGCGGTGGAAGGAATACTTCAAGGATCTCCTCAATCCACAGAGTGATTCATCCATCACTCAGGCTGAAATCACCGAGGTAGTTCGGAAGCTCCTTGGTGGCAAGGCACCGGGGTTGGATGAGATCCGCCCTGAGCACCTCAAGTCTCTGGATGTTGTAGGGCTGTCTTGGTTGACACGCCTCTGCAACATTGCGTGGCAGTTGGGGACAGTGCCTCTGGACTGGCAGAGCGGGGTGGTGGTCCCTCTATTTAAAGAAGAGGGACCGGAGGGTGGTCTCCAACTATAGGGGGATCACACTCCTCAACCTCCCTGCTAAAGTCTATTCCAGGGTACTGGAGAGGAGAATTTGGCCAATAGTCGAACCTCGGATTCAGGAGGAACAATGCGGTTTTCATCCTGGTTGTGGAACACTGGACCAGCTCTATACCCTCCGCAGGGTGCTTGAGAGTTCATGGAGTTTGCCCAACCAGTTCACATGTGTTTTGTGGGCTTGGAGAAGGCATTCGACCATGTCCCTCGTGGCATTCTGTGGGAGGTGCTTCGGGAGTACGGAGTCCAGGGCCCTCTACTAAGGGCTGTACAGTCTCTGTATGACCGGAGCAGGAGCTTGGTTCGCATTGCCGGCAGTAAGTCAGACCTGTTCCCAGTGCATGTTGCATTCCGGCAGGCTTGCCCTTTGTCACCGGTTCTGTTCATTATTTTTATGGACAGAATTTCTAGGCGCAGCCAGGGGCTGGAGGGAGTCTGGTTTGGGGACCACAGGATCTCATCTCTGCTTTTTGCGGATGATGTTGTCCTGCTGGCTCCTTCAAACCAGGACCTTCAGCATGTGCTGGGGTGGTTTGCAGCCAAGTGTGAAGTGGCTGGGATGAGAATCAGCACCTCCAAGTCTGAGGCCATGGCTCTCAACCAAAAAGGAAAAAGATGGCTTGCCTCCTCCGGGTTGGAGGAGAGCCCCTGCCTCAAGTGGAGGACTTCAAGTATCTTGGGGTCTTGTTCTTGAGTGAGGGAAGGATGGAACGTGGGATTGACAGGCGGATCGGTGCAGCGGCAGCAGTAATGCAGTCGTTGTACCGGTCTGTCATGGTGAAGAAGGAGCTGACCCGAAAGGCGAAGCTCTCGATTTACCGGTCGATCTACGTTCCTACCCTCACCTATGGTCATGAACTTTGGGTCATGACCGAAAGAACGAGATCTCGGATAAAAGCGGCTGAAATGAGTTTCCTCTGCAGGGTGGCGGGGCGCTCCCTTAGAGATAGGGTGAGGAGCTCTGTCACCCGGGAGGAGCTCAGAGAAGAGCTGCTGCTCCTCCACGTCGAGAGGAGCCAGCTGAGGTGGCTCGGGCATCAATATCGGATGCCTCCTGGACGCCTTCCTAGGAAGGTGTTCTGGGCATGCCCCACCGGGAAGAGGCCCAGGGAAAGACCCAGGAAATGCTGGAGGGACTATGCCACTCAGCCTGGGAACACCTCGGGATCCCCCTGGAAGAGCTGGAGGAAGTGTCTGGGGAGAGGGAAGTCTGGGTATCCCTGCTTAGACCTGGCCCCGGATAAGCTGAAGAAGATGGATGGATGGATGGATGGATGGATGGATGGATGGCTATCATTTTTGTGAATACTATACGTATACGTATATTATCTTTTTCCTCCTTGTCTTCTTTCCGATGTAACAAGTAGCGTTGGTGTTGCCTAGCAACCATGAATACCTCGCACTTGTTGATGACGTATCCCTGAGCTCTGCCATGTCCGCTCAGTGCCTCTGCGCCCTACCTGGCAGTGAGCGAAGAGCAAATTTCTTACCATGTGAAGGCCCCTTAAGTGTCTAAATGTTTGGATTTGACTCCACTTGACTCACAGGGCCACCATCCAAAACCTCTCTACCATGACACTTTGTCAGATGGTGTCAGCTTGGCAACAAGCAACATGCTGAGGGGAGCTTTAAATATGCTGGTTGTTTAGCACACTGACTCTGTGTGTGTGTGTGTGTGTGTGTGTGTGTGTGTGAGGTGTTAAAAGCTGTTGTTAGCAGCTCTGTGTTAGTCTCCTCCTCACCATAAACAGCCTCTTGTTTTAATGAGACAGTTCTGCCTCCTGCACCTGCTCAGTAGTAAACAACACATAACATGTACATCACACACACCGCTCCTAGCCTTTATGCTAAGCTAGGCTAAACACATTCTGAACTATAATGCGTTCCTTTAGTGTACAGAATTTTGATTTTGTCTCAACAAGCAGGTGGTTTAGAGGAGAGTGTTGATTTGTTTAGTTTGAGAGAAAGTCATATGTGCAGTTAGCTTCTAGGTCCTGTTAGCTTAGAGTTAGCATCTGGGTCCTGTTAGCTTAGAGTTAGCATCTGGGTCCTGTTGAGTTTAGTTTAGTTTTATTTAAAATAAATGACGTATTTAAATTTCTTGCACTTTTTCATTTACAAGTTAAACAGATTTTGTTCAAAATGTTTTAAACATTTTTGGTTGCTGAGAGCAGAGAGAGTTTTTATTCTCACTGGAACAAGTTGCCTTTCAGTTTTAATGAATCAAAAAGAAAATGGCAACTTTTTTTCAATTTTCACCTGAAATTTAATTAAAGACATCATGACACACATCACAATCTTTTTAGAAAAGCTGCAACAATCCCCCCAAAACAGTCGACAAAGTGACTGTGAGACTGATGATGAATCTGATGATCTGTGATTTTATGATGTGATGAGTTCTGTCACAGTCACGCTGGTTTAAAAAGACAAGAAACAACTTTAGATCTGCTGTTTGTTTCACTCATCTGTTGGTTCCTCTCTGACCTCACTGACCTCTCTGTTGTCTCTCTGCAGCGTCTCCTCATCCAAACCTGGCTGGGAAACCTTGTCTGAAGCTCAAAATCTACGTCAAACCAACCAGTGAGTCTCCTTCTCTTCTCTTTCATGTTGGGACGTGTCTATCAGCTGATATTAGTGTGAGAAACTTTATTGTTGGTTCTGTCTAATACTGAACATTTGTTTGACGTGTTTAAAATAACTAAGATTTATATTTGAAACCTTGTTTTCTAATGATGACAATGAAAAATGTTTAACCCTTTAAGGCCACTTCCTGTCAAACCATGTACCACCTATGTACCATGGTACATCGTACCATCCACCCATCAGTCAGTCTTTAACTTCCTGATCACTTCCTGTCCCGTTACACCTGGAACGTTTCATCTGGACTTTAATTATTTAAAACTTCTTTATGTTTAGAAGTTTTCACACTGAGGTCTCTATAATGACTCATGAAGGTCACATGATGCACATAAACGTGTTGCACCTGCTGTCTGAGTCGCTGAGTGTTGGAATGAGAGGCTGAACTTTTCACATGAATTATTTTTATTCTCACTGATCAGATGATTAAAGATTCCTGCAGAATAAATTCTTCCTCCATCTGAAACTGTAAATGTCAGTTTGATGAAGAGGACGTGTGAAGCTGTTAAACTTCGTCCTCTCAGTTAGAAACAGTTTGACTGCAGAGAGAATCGTTAACACGTTAACGCTGGAAATCCTCCGTCTCACCGACCAATCGGCTTCATCGAGGAGACGCCGCTCAGCAGGAAGTGAAGTGTTTCCTGGATGTGGAGGAGGATTATCAGCTCAGGCTGAAACAGGCGAGCTGTCAAACACTTCAACCTCAATATTAGATTACAGCTGGAAAAAAAAGAAAAACTCAGGACAGATTATTTTCCCAGAATCCCTCTGACACAGGCAGGCTTTCATAATCTGATTCTTTCACAATAAAAGCTCTCTCTGGAGGGAGGAAGATCAAATAAAATCACAGGAAGTCACAACAAAACATTCAAATAAACAAACATCTGCATTAAAATATCCTGCTGATTATTTCATGTTAATTTAAGAAGATTGTGGTTTGTAGCCTGAACAATAAAGTTTCAATTCAACCAGAATCTGTAAAGACTGAACATGAGTTCAACTCTGTGACAGTTTGAGAGATAAATGAGTTTCTCCTGCTTTAACAACCTGTTAGTGTTTAACAACTACAGCTCCCATGAGGCTTTGAGGCTTTGTCAGAGACTCACTAACAAAGCCTCATGGGATTACTGTTGCTC
>JAJHUR010125667.1:0-11522 GCA_027495735.1 Lutjanus campechanus | reverse complement strand
GAAGACAGACATTTTGAAGATGGTTCAAATGTGTTTGTGTTGAACTGTTTTATTAAAGTTCACCCCAAATCAAAGATACATGTTTTCCCTCTGGTCTGTAGTTCTGTTTGTCCATCTGGTCCAAAGGTCAGCAGCCTTTACTCTCAAAAGAGCCAAAAGAAAAGGGGAAGCTGAGGGAGACTCGAGAACTTTCACTTGTTCCTGCAATTTATTTGCAAAACAAACAAACAAAAACACTTCAAAAGATCACAACATGTATTGCAATGTTTTAGAAAAGCTGCCATGAAATTAGGTTGCAACAATCTCCTCAAAAAGCCCGAAACATCCTGGAGGGACTGACTGACTTGAGTTCAGCTGGAGGCAACATTACTGCAGTTAGTCACACATGCTAACATTTGCAGCTTACGTTAAAGCACATTAGGACAAAGTTGTTCTCTTGTGTTTTATGTTTTTGAAAGACTACAAAAAGACGCCACAGTCCAGACTCGTGTCACACTGAGCATCACCCTAGTTACGGTTGCTAAGCTATGATTGGATAGTTGCTGTTCCCGGAGTTGCTCAGTGAAGGGTCAGTTGGAGAATGAAAGAATCATTTTAGGCCAACAACAATGATACATGACAATGAAAATGTTAATAACAGGCAGATTCTACTGCAAAAAGAAAGAAATTCCTACATGAAAGTGCTCACAACAAGGTGGATGGATTATCTTGAGTAACCGGGACACGAGACATTGGTGCTCAGTGCCATCTAATTCTACTTTATTAGAGAGAAGGCAGAAATCTGGATGGGTGTTATTTCCAAAACTCTGCAGCTCACAACAAAACAGTATAGATGGATAAATAGCTCCACAGGCCAGAGGGAAAATATGTATTTTTAATTTTGGGGTGAACTGTCCCTTTAATTCAAGGTGAGGAAGACCATGGTGTGTGGCTGAAAACTTGTGTTTTCAGTGCTCACACATGCAAAACTTTTTGTGTTGTTGTTGTTTACATCGACACCTGTCAGCTTCCTGTTTGTCGTCCTCTCTCTGTCTCTCTCTCTCAGCTCAGGTGTCGTCTCTGCTCCGTCGGACATTTTGGGAAACTGTGAACCTCTCCTGACTTCTTCTTCTTCTCTCCCGCAAAAGAGGATCACACCTTTTGTCTCCTGAGCGCGCTCCCTGACATCTTGATGTCATCCACGACCCTCCAATCACAACCACCACCCCCTTGCCTCCGCCCCCTCTCACCCTGGGCAGTTGCTAAGCGACGGAGCCCCTTGTATAATTCATTTACCCGCTGCATGCAAATATGTGGACAATTAACCACTTCTGTTTGCATAATAGATTTGGGGAGGAGGGAGGGAGGAGGAGGAGGAGGTGGATGAGGGGGAGGAGGGGGGAGGTGGGGTATTTAACTCCCAGTTCATCTCATCCTGCCTGACGACACAAAGAGAGAGCACCAACCAAATAATTTCCACTCCCTCTCATCGCAATCACTGCAGCCTCAATACCTTCATTCTTCCTCCGTTCACTCGTCATAGAGCAGAGAGGAGGAGCAGGGCTGCAAATTACCTCCACACACACACACTGACAGCACAAAACACACACACACACACACACGTGCACGCATGCAGGAACGTTGTAATTACTACCCTGCGCGGCGCTCAGCCTCCGCTCAGCAGCCATTGATGTGCAGATGAAGATGGCCGCCGCATGTTTTTGCGCTGAAAGAAAACCATGTTTTGGTTGGGCTCTGTCAACCGAACAGCTGGATTGCCATTTTTCACTCAAATTAGATTTCGGCTGAAGCACCGGCGCTGGGGGAAATTAAACCGCACAACAAGAAGCAGAAGGAGAGAGCAGCCACTTTCTCTCCTTCTGTCTTTTCATGCTCTCCCTAATTTGGTACAAAGAGGGTTCAGAGCAGGGCGCAGTGGCAAGTCAAGCTGCATCCATCCACCCATCCACCCATCCATCTATTCATTCATCTCTCTATCTATCTGTCTATGTGTTTTATTTGAGGCTTATTTCAGCTTTTCTTTTGTGTCTTTTTACTGTTACTGACACATTTTTTCTGTTAAAAACAGGATTTGGAGAATCTCTGCCGGCAGGAACTTTTCACATTAAAAATATCTCAGCTGTATTATTCCTTAAAAGAGACCAAGAAGAAAAGGTTTTAATAGACGGCATTCATCGGCCCTCATTGTATCAAAATGTTTGTAACAAGTGCGCGTTTAAGCTGCAGGAGAAACGTTTGAATTATCAAATGTTGCACATAAAGTGAGCTGTCATTCTGTAACTTACAATCAGCAAATAAAAGCAGATTCAGCTCTGAAAACAAGAAATGCTCCTCGTACATACTGTGTTATTTATACGAGGCAGGAAAGCTCAAACATCACGATCAACGGCGGTCCAATCAGATCACATCCGTCCTGTCACATCCCACCATCTTTAAGAACCAAGTTAAACATTGGATGACTCGGACTGCAGCATGTGACTTATGTCCGGTGCCAATGCAGGAAGTAGAGTGTGTTTCATGTAAAGTGGAAGCTAAAGGGCCAGATATGCAAAATAAACCAGATGTACATCAGATTAGCATGCGGTACTGTTTGTTCTATATTTGGCGTATGCACGGGCGGACGCGCCGTCACAAGGGTGCACAATGATCATAGACATGGGAGGAAGGACCAGATCATCAAGTCAGAACAACAGCTTGCATTCCAGACTAAGGATGTAACGAGAACCGAGGTTCATCAAGGGAGATCATAAACACACACAGGTGCTGCAGTCTGTGGTTAAATGCCAGAAGAAGGAGAAGAATGTCTTCCAGCACTGAACAACAACAACTACACGTGCATGATAGCAACATGAGCAACTGCAGCAGCTCCACTTCAACTCATCCAAAAGAAAAAGTAGTGATGCGCAGATCGACCCAGTTAACCCACAGGGTGGGCAGATCGACTTTCTAGAAAATACGGCGGGTTACGATGGGCGGGTCAAGTGACAAAGCAATGCTTGGAAAATTAAAGACTTCAAGAAAGACTGTGTGCAATAGTCCTCTTTCTACCTTCCTGTCCCATCTCTGTCTCCGTCTCACTCAAACACACACACACACACACACACGCGCTGGCTGCAGCAGCACACACAGCAGCGCATCCAGTGCGCTCTGTCAGCTCAACTCATCGCTGCTCAAAGCACCAAAAAAATTGGTTAAATCTTGAAACTGTAGAATCTGTTCTTTTTCTACACTGCAGCTGAACACCAGGCTAAAAAAATACAGCATAGACCACCAGATGTGAACTGCTATTCTGTTTAAATTAACTGTTAAAGTAAGAAGGGTGTAACCATTCATTGATGTCCACGTGAAGTGACATTAGTTTGGAAAGTTATTTATGAGCATTAAACAGAGGTGGCCAAAGCACACACCCTCAGTTCTCAAGTAGAAGTACAGGCATAAAAGAGACTCTGGTCACCGTTTGAAGAAGAAGAAGACGAAGACGAAGACGAAGAAAGAAGAAGAAGAAGAAGAAACAAGAACTGCTCCCTGCACAGTCTGAGCTTTCCTGCTTTGTATAAAAAACACCATGATCAGCAGCCGTCCAATCAGATCACATCCACCCCGTCACATTTTTAATAATCAAGTTAAACATTGGCCGATTCTACAGCACAGGATTTACATCTGGTGCCAGTGCAGGAAGTCGAGTGTCTTAAATGTAAAGTGGAAGCCGTGGGGCCAGATATCTTCCAAAACAGATGTACAGCAGATCAGCATGTGGGACTACAGGTTTTGGTGTTTGCTGATGTGATCACACATGTGATCACAGGAAAGACCAAACTTCTGTCCTGAGCTGTTTCACAACCTTAACAATGAAGGTCTGGTTCACCTGTCCTACTTACTCCTGAACAGTCATGAAGGTCTTATCTTCATTTATTTTGTGTGTAAAAATCTTAATTTGTAAAGTAACTACTAACTAAATAAATGTGGTGGAGGAAAAAGTACAGTAGAGAATATTATGTTGCATAAAATGGAAATACTTGAGTATTGAGTGCCTTTACATTTCATACATTCAAACATACATTCCTCCTGCTCCCACTTAATCAGCCGATTATGGCCGTTCACTTTCCTCTCAATTAAACCAATCAGATTTTGCTACGCTCTCCAACAGCCAATCATTTTGCAAACTTTAAAGCTGTTGTCTTGTCAGCTCCAGTTCATCAGATCCAAGTCCACTCTTCTTCACCTCCAGTCTTCATCATCGTCCTCGTCCCATCACCACCATCAGTGTCCAGACTCCGGTGGTTTCCTTCTCTGCTCCATCACCTCCTTCATATACTATATGTGCATACGTATAAACACACATCATGATGGGGTCTGACCACCAAAGACGTTCTTCATTCACTGTGCATGTATCAATAAAAAGTTTAGTTTACTCAGAAAAGTCTGAAATAATTATTACTTTTTGTCTCATAATTATCACATCTTATCTCATCATTTTGACTTCCACAGGTTGGTGATGCAGAGGGGGCAGTCAGAGTCAGAGTTATTGTAGGGGGGTGGAGGGGGTGGGGTTTAGGACCTCTCTTCACATGTCAGCATGTGAACACTGGCCTGAAACCTGTTAATGTCATGTGTCGTCCTCCTGACGTCCACATGTACATCTCCACCTTAACTGTCACGGCGAGCGACTCAGGGGCTGCTGGGTAATAACAGACCGTCGAGGTGGTGAGCGGTCTGAGTGGCGACACGACAGCTTCTTAATAAAGTGGCGAGAGGAGAAAGGTCAGAGTTCACACGGAGGGAAGAGAAGATCTCATCATCCTGAGAAAACCTCGTATGTACAGATGATAATCAGAGACAGTAAATCAGGATAAGAAAGAAACACAAAGTCACATTTCATCTTGTAATTAAAATTATTACACAGCTGTTAAATTCTTGTACAAGTACAAGTAAAGCTTTCTAAGGTCTGTGTTCTGATCATAGACTCTGAAAGATGAATAAAATCATTTTTTAATCCTTAAAAATCATTTTATTGTGTCACATTATTGATGTAGTGAGCAGGATGCTGTACAATGAGCAGGTCATCAATGTAAAATAAACTTCAATAATAACCTGCTCACTGTCAGAGGCTTTGTGTTCATTATGTTCTTTAAATTAACAGTTGGAGTCACTGTGCCTTTTTGCTTTCAGCTTCATTTTTTGGACCCAGAAGCTCCGCCCACAACTTCTACTGTTCAGTATGTTTAGTTTCTACTTTTACTCCCTACATTGAAACACAAATATCTGTACTTTCTATACATTTGTAACAGGTTCCTTACTTTAGTTTTAATGCATTTGGGGAAAATTATTGATTATTTTTATTTTGCATCATTGCATGCTGCCTTCCCAACATCAAGGTTGATTTTAATCTAATTAAATGGAATAACACATCAAGTCTCAGTGCATCAACCACAGCACACGTAAGAGGATAAAAATGACATAATAAGATGTCAAAGAAGTAACAAGACAAAAAAGTCATAAAAGGTGTCTCCAGACAAAAGATGGAAGAAGTCTTAAAAGTCATAATAAGACAAAAAAGCAACAAGATGATAAAATTATAAAAGATGAAAAGACAGAAAAGACTTAACAAGATGAAAAGTTGTAAAAGACAAACGAGAGGAAAACAACGTAAAAGATTTAAAAAGCTGTAACAAGATGAAAAAGTCAGAACAAGACGTTTAAGATGTAACGAGACATAAAACAAGATGAAAAGTCAAGAGATGAAAACAACAGAAAATTCGTAACACTTCTGTTTAATTTTATACTTTTCATTTTTACTTGAGTAAAGTTAAATCAGTGCTTCTGCAGTCTTTTTTCTTTTACACAAGTATCTGTAAATGACATGCAGTGTTGGTCAAGTTACTTGGAAATAGCAATTAGTTACTGATTACTGATTACTTCTCCAAGAAAGTAATCCAGTTACTTTACTGATTACTTATTTTCAAAAGTAATTAGGTACTTTAGTTACTTTACTTTTCAAAAACATAATGCACAACCTGAATAAGATATAAAGCAACAGACCTTTCAGCCTAATTCTTTCTGCATATTCCATCATATAAAATTGAATCAAATGAAACTTTTTAAAAACTTGTTTGATTAGTTTCAGTCTTTTAGCTTTATGCAGCTGCATCAAGCAAAAATTAAATTAAATGCAACAGTCTCTGACTTGAAGAAAATTGTTGAACATTTAAACACATTCCACCATATTTTAATCAAATAAAGCAAATCTTTCTTCTGTTAACTTATATTTCTGCATATTCCAGCATAACTTTCTTGGAGAAGTAATCAGTAACTGATTACCATTTCCAAGTAACTTGACCAACACTGCTCTTAAGTCTATTTTCACCTGTTTAGCAGGAGAGGGGCCCTCGGAGCTTCGCCCTGTAGAATTGGATGTGGGCTTGTCAGTGGGGGAGTCGGGGGGTTTCTCACTGAGTTTCACGTACCTGTGCCGGCTCGCCAGGTGCTTGCTCAGATTTGAGGTGGAATTTTTCGCTGTAGATAAAAGTTTTCTTCCCACGCAGAGAGTACAGAGGACACTAATGTTTTTGTCACCTTTTACCGAGTCAAACTCAAAGTAATGTCGGTACTTCCAAGTATTAAACGCTGCATGGTCCTGCTCTCTCTCACACTAATAAAGTAATCTGATTACAGTAACGCATTACTGCCCATCAGTGATGTGAACTTGTGCCGCCTCTGTAAAGGACTCACTACTTTCTCTTCTGGCACTGAACAGTGGACGTGTTTCACTCCAGGGGAAAGTGTTATTTGTGTATCAACATGACTGATTGTCCACAGATAAAACAAAGTGTGTTCTTACCGGCACCTTAAACTTGCAGCCCTGATCCTTCATTGGTTGACTGAAAGTTTTCAGAAGCTGTAAAAACATGCGTGTTCACGTAATTGTTATTATCGCAGCATCTTTTTCCTATTTTTCTGTTGCACCGACCTGATTTTCCAACACCGAATTTCAAAGTTTGATATTTTTTCCGTCTCATTAGTCTCAGGTGGACATACAAGGTTTCTGCAGGAAGCGTGAAGCCTGCAGAAGGCTGCGACACAGAGGCAGGTAATTTGTCTGCAGGATGATGAAGCTATTATTAATGTTGTCAAGCTTCACTGCACTGTGATGCACAATATATTAGTCACATTACTGCACAGGTTCCCTCTGGTATTCACTGACCTGTCACACACACACACACAGACACACACACACACACATCCCCCTCAGTGACAGCAGACATAATCATAGGTATGACACGGTGACGACGCCTTTAATCAGAGCTGCAAAAGAAACAGAGACAAAGTTCCTTTTTTTTAAATAAATGACAGTGTGAAACTCGCCCTCCGCCCCCTCCGAGAGCCGCCAGTTCAATTCCCACCTGACACGACACCTCTGACCATATAGAATAAGGTACATAATCATAAGGATGACACGCTCAATGGCAGGTGGACACCACGCATCTGCAACAAAAGCTTTTCAGGGACAGAGAAACGAAGCATACAACAGGATTTAAACCTCTAAAATTAAAAACCTTCAATACTCTGCAGAGAAATAACACAAAAACCTAAAGATACAGATACATTTTCTTCCATGGCGGCGGCTGACAGGGCTGCTAATGTTGTTCAGCTTCAGCCTTAATGTGGAGACGGGACACGGAGGCTCAGGGGGAACGGCTTCGCCTTCAACAAACACATATCATCTCCCCGGCGACATTACACCCCGACACCGACATATAGACGACGACAGGATTAATATTGTCAAGTTTTTATTGGCTGTCTGCCGCGTTCAGAGATGGTAAAGAACATTCCCATGTGGGCGGGAGTTCAAATCAATCTGCAGAGCAGGCGAGAGCGAAAACCACAGAGAGTCTCGACTCTTTCAATCACACAGAAAAATTAAATATTATGTCACCACTTCACTTTGAAGCAGTATGTTACTCTACTACTGAGCACTGCTGGGAGAAGTACTCAGATCCTTTGCTTTTGTAAAAGTAACAAAACAGCTGTTTAAAAATACTCCAGTACAAGTAACAAAAATACTTCTACTTAAATACTTTCAACTAACATTACAGCTACATCTCCCTTGTTCCCTACCTGCCTTCAAGAACACTGCGATCATCCGCAGCTGGTTTATTTGAGGTTCCCAGAAACAGCTAAAAGAAAGTCGGGGATGCAGCGTCTGTCAGTTACGCCTCAAAGCTCTGGAACATGCTACTGATAGATCCTTTTACAGTTTGTCAATGGCCGCTGCAAACGCTGCAAATGGAAACAGTTTCGATTGCATCCTCAGTCCCGTCAACACGTAGATCGCTCTGAAACAGTCGTGATCCTGTCGGAATTCTGTACAGCTTAAGTCAACCAGTGGAATATCGATTCTGACGTATCTTATATGCAACAACTAGACAATTTAGTGATTTTGGTGCTGGTAAAACATTTAATTCAACATTGATCATTTACGATGGTGATCCAGCCAGATTAAAACAGAGACAACTTCACTGCGCAGCGCCGAGGTGGTTCTCCATGCCCTTGTGTCTTCCCGGTTAGATTTCTGTAATACCCTTTTCTCTGGCCTCCCCATCAGTACAACGAGGAGTCTTCAGCTTGTGCAAAATTCAGCAGCTAGACTTTTAACAAGAAAAAACAGATTCTGACACATAACTCCTGTCCTGGCGTCATTACATTGGCTGCCCATCCAGGCTAGAGCTGATTTTAAAGTCCTTCTCTTAACTTATAAGGCCTTGAATGGACTCGCACCATCTTATTTAACTGAACTGCTGACTCCATACCTTCCGTCACGTCCTCTTCGTTCTCTTAGTTCGAACCTCCTTGTCATCCCACCGATTAATAAAAAGTCAGCTGGTGGCAGGGCTTTCTCGTACCGTGCTCCCTTTTTATGGAATGGCCTTCCACTTGATATCAAAGGAGCTTCATCCACTGCAAATTTTAAGTCTCGTCTTAAAACCTACCTTTCTACCCGATATTTTAGTTCAATCTAATTCTTAATTGTCTTTTCATTGCCCTCTGGTGCTTTTGTATTGTTTTATCGTCTGTTATTATTGCATTTGTTATATTGTATTTGTTGTTAAGTGTATTGAGACCATGTTCCATGGTGATTTTGCACTTTAAATAAATTGATTGATTGATTGATTGATTGATTGATTGATTGATTGATTGATTGATGACGCTGAAAACTCTTTAGACTTTAGATTCAAACATATCTCACTAACACATTCATCTGGCTTCAGCCCTCTGCTCCTCCCTCTGTGTGTCTGTGTTGTGGGCGTGGCTCCTCCTTCACTCTCCTGGAAACGTCATCATCGCCCGTTTTATCGAGGATGCATCGGATGGTGACTTGTGTGTACTTGGGGCAGCTACGTATCCCAGAATGCATTTCGTAGCAACAACCGCGGAGGAGAAGATCCACAACTGTAAGTCACCCGTGTTGAAATACGACTGTTTTAGTTTCATGAAATGTAGTTTTAAGATAATTTTATGCGAGAAAGTAGATGTTAAAACTTAAAATCTGTTGTCAAATCATCACAATAGCGCGTAGTTTAAATTTTGCTCCTAAGTTTTCGGAGATGTGCCGTCCTGTTAACGGACGTCGGTGACGTCATCAAGTATGTTACTGTCCCAATTGCAGAATGACTGTCCTGTGTCCTCCCGTCCTCGACAGACTGTACTCCCAGATTGAATTTGCTAAGTCCGAACTGGCAAGTACATAAGTCCGAACTTGGCGAACTTGGTATTGAGAAACGGCCCAGCGGAAGTTTGACTGGAGGTAAAGTTACTGCAGCTAGTAAGCTAGCATTAGTTAGCCTGACATGCTAATGTTTCAGCTTATGTTCGAGCATGTGTTCGATGTGTGCTCTTGTGTTTCACATTTTTGAGAGACGACAGAAAAGACACCACAGTCCAGACTCATGAAACACAGAGTATCTCTCCTCTCAGAGCCTCCTGCTCACCTTCAACATGGAGACAAATGGAACGCTTGACAAAAATGGGGTCTGGCTTAAAATAACTATGATAAGTTTCATAAGATAAGTGAAGTACTAAAGCAAAAATGAGTATACGGTGATTTTGGTTTTGGTCTCTTGTTCTTTAATAGGTTTGTTACTCACACTGACGGCAGCCCAACCAATAATCTCAATAAACTCCACCTTTCATGTATTATTGTTTTACTTATATTTCATGTCAACTGCGAGACTTCCGCACGTGCGTCCATTAAGATATATACGAAGTCTTGCGAGATCGACGCCATGTTTACATCCTACCGGCTACATGCTACAGCTGACATTTCTGCTAAAAACATGGCGTAAATGGCGTCTTTTGTGGTTAATTTTTAATGTCGCGGCTCGTGGACACTTGGATTACACCACACGAGCAGGATGGAGACATTTTGTGTTTGTTTTGTGTGCTATTTTTAACGTTTTATCCGTGGTCTCCATTCACTGCCATTGTACTGGAAGAGGCTGCTACCCTGTTTCTCCTAAAACTCCAGGATTGTTTGGTGAACTGAAGATCTTCACTTATCATCACATCGTCACAGTGGTGAGGACATACTGAGTGGCTTATTCTCACAAAGTGGAATATCACTTTAAGTATGACTTTGAGGTACTTGTACTTTACTCATGTCATTGTATGATACTTACACATCTGCTTAGAGAGGATTATTGTACTTTTCACTTCAAACTTAAACTTTACAAACAAAACGTATAAAAACCTTGTATGTCTCTATGTGTATGAAAAAATAACTTTTTTACAATAAAGTGAACATTATGTTGTCAAAGCTCTTTTTCAACACTTTCATTGGTTAAATGTTTGTAAAACCCACAAACAGACATAAAGAGTGATCCATAGCATTCATTTATGGACAAAATAAAAATGAGGACATATGGAGATACATGGTTTCCCTTAAAATAATGATCCAATAATATGAGTGTAACACTGACAGTGGTGACCTTAATGATCGATTTAAAAAAAGGTGATAATAAATAAATAAATAAATAAATAAATAATACATAAAATGCATCTTTTTAAATCAAAAAATGTCATTTTGTCCTTCGTTAGACTTAAACTTCTTAAAAACTGCAGGAGGAAAAATGTGGAAGAGAAACAGGACAAACTCATCCATTATATCAACTCGTCTTCTCAGATTAAATCAACACTAACTCTTTTTGTTGTTGTTGTTTTAAATTTTAATATAAAAGTAAATTCCAAAACTATTCTAACATTGAACTTTGCACGTCAGTGAGTGAGTAAATATGTTTGCTGTTAATTTGGATGAAATTAATCAGTTCTCAAAGAAACATGGTGCTGCCACAAGACAAATGTTATGATTATGATTAATATTATTATTTGTTTAGTTTAATTTAAAAACAAATTACATTTATTATTTTCAGTTTTTTGATTTCATATTCAGTTTGGGTATTTTTGAGTGAAAATAAAGCAGGAACATTTTCCTCAGTTTTATCTCAGTGTTTCTTTTGTTCGTCCTCTCT
>JAJHUR010125663.1:0-92033 GCA_027495735.1 Lutjanus campechanus | reverse complement strand
AAAAAAAAAAGCTTAAGGTAATCGACACAGTGAGCTAAAAGTGGCTGTAAATCTGTAGTTGAGGCTTGTAAATGCTTCTCATTGCAGCACAAAAATCACACTTGGTGTGTGTGTGTATTATCAGCCAAATGAAAAATTAACTTTAATCCCTTATCTGCTCTTTCCCCGTTGGCAATTTGAATTTTAGTTGTTTATTTGTTTTTTGCCGGACTCCGCTCAAGAAAGTACATGCTCTTATCCTTTATTTTCACAAAAGTAGCTCAGTAACCTTGTTAAAATTCCTCATTTTATCTAAGAACCGTGGCTGGAAAATGTCAAGGTATCACATAAATCACGCCGCTATCTCACAGAGCGGCTTAAATGCTGAACATTGTCCATGGGCAGAAATAACTCCACATGAGCACAATATCTACTGACATTTGGTGTCTATAGCAAAGAGATCAGTGTCTGTTTTTGTAATAATGACCCACGGAATCATTTGAGGCTTTGAGAAAAATATTGTATGTGGCAGAGGGCGTAATATAAGGGATTGACTGTTTCATTTGCTGTGGCATGACCTGACCTCTTTTACAGGCCCACAGCCACTCTGGTTAGTGGAAATGTCACAACGCTTGTGTGCCGATCATCCGTGCTCAGGTCGCAGCGCGCGGCTGGACCGACGTAATGAAGCCAACCTTTACATGCTGATGCAGATGAGTAGCAGCACATACAAGTGTGTGGGAGGGAGGGACAGTTTAAACTGGAAACACATACACCAGGTGCTAAATGGAAAGATATTCGTAGCACTTAAAAGGGATAATTCACTCAAAAATGAAAGTTCAGTCATTATCTACTCAACCTCATATTGAACAAAACATGCTGCAGATAAAAGGTGTCTTTTTTTCTCCGAACATTTCAAGTCTTTTCAGAAAGGCACTGGTGTTGTCAACCTCACTTTTTTTTTCAGAGTACCAACCATTTATTAGAAGGGGACTCGTCAACCTGATAACCAAGAAAATGGAAACCTTTCCTATTTTTTCCGATGTGCACTGGAGAGCCGAGACTCAAGTCATGTCTTTGCAGGAGCCAGAGGGAAAGAGGTTTTGGGTCCGTGTGCTCAGCTCTCATCACTTTTATTGCTTGATGTGTGTGAATCTCTGTGGTTTGAAGTTTAGTTTCTCTCCTGGGTCGCTGTTTGTACTCTGAGGTAACTGCTTTATTTTACAGTTTCATGTTCGATTCAGTGGCTGATGAAAACCCAACCTTTCCTTATTTTGCTGCTTCATAATAAAAGCTTCAGATAACAGAATACCGGGGGACTTTTATTGTGAAGAATTTATAGGAAATGGCGTGTGGTTCTCCAGCATTTTACAGCTGTTGGCAGCCCAGATGCAAATCTCCTCCCTGGGCGCACACGCAGAGTCAAACCAAGGCAGAATATCTTCCAGTTGTTGCTCACAGTGGAAAAAAGGTCGAGCAAATAGGTATGAACAGATGATAAAAATGAGCAACAAAGGGGGCGATGCTAGACTGTGCAACAATGGCAGTCATTGAGGTAACTTTCAGTCAGTAGTAACTTTAAAGATATTATTGGGTTCGAAGCAACACCCACATGCAGTGTTCTTTTCTTTCATCCCAGCGCTCCACAGCGCCCTGCCACTGCCTTTCTGCCAGAACTATTAATTTAAAAAACGCTATGAGGACACGGGGCCTTATGTTGCTAGGTAACTATTGGATGTGTAATTAGAGAACTGTCCGCTAACATGTTCACTATATGAACTTAGAAGGTCATAATATTATTCAGTGTTGTGTTCGGTGATAGTCTCCACCGGCCATAAGTGGCCCAGGTTTAACCATAGTTAGTTCTAATAAATCCAAGTGTGTGAGTGGCAGCTCATACTGATGTGTGGGAGGCAGGGAGGAGGGAGGCAAGTTGAACTGGAAAAAAAATATACCAGGCACTGAATAGAAGGACATTCTTAGACCTTAAAGCAAAGAATTAATTAAAATAAGTGTAAATTTAATAAACAGAACTAGAGTTGTATCATGCAGCCTTCTGTCTCTCTCAGCAAGACTCCTGAACCTTTTCACTCTTTATTGCTATTAGGTGACTCAAATACTTGCAAATATAATCATAATTAGCTCTTAGTACCTTGCATATCGCATATAGGAAGCACAGAATAGCACCTCATCTCACCGAGAATGTGCATATGATTACCCAGTAGGTGTGATGTGTCTCATAGGTATTTTTATTTCAAATAGTGCAAACGATTCATGTCACTCTACGGTTCACCCTTTGCTCTGCAGAGATTTTCCACTGATTTCAGCTCATTGTTTTTTTTTACTGTTCATTCTCGCAGTTCTTATTAGCTTTATTTTCTGACACAGCGGGCAGCAGTTTTCAGCAAAAAAAAAAAAAAAGCTCTTTGCGCAGCAACACCAGACAGTTAGTGGTGACTGTCTGGTGAACATAGTGGAGCATTTGAGGGTGAAGAGATTCAGTCTCAACATTTAACCCATCCTAAGTATGAGGAGCAGCACATGAGAAGCAGCTAAAATGCCAAAAAAAACAAAAAACAGAGCTAAAAGGAGGGTGAACATTGGGCTTGCTTTCATCAGGTGGCCAGAGACATGAGGACGAATTCAGTTATGTTGCTTCATAACTGCTGGATGTATAATTAGGCAACTGTTTGCTAACATGTTTGCCATATCAGCTTAGAAGTTCACAATATTTATGTTCACTGCTTGTTTCCACTGCCCACTTGTTACCAGGTTTGACCATATTAAGTTACCTGCAGTTACCATGCTCAGATATTGTACAAGACTATACAAGACTGATTGTACAACACCGCCTTCTAAATACAAGCGATGCAAATGAGCGGGCGAGTGAAGAGCTGAATGCTTCTGTCAGTGTTTCTGAAAGAGGATGTCCTAACCTGTTCCGTGTGTCAGCGAACAGGTGCAGCGATGTGTCGCCTGTTTGAAAAAAAAAAAGCTTGATTTGGCTCTATTTTAGTGTTTTTTTTTTAGCACCTTCATCACCTCCAACCTATTTTCTTTGGTAAAAATCAGTGCAGACTCCCTTGAAGTTTCCATTTCCCCTCATCAAAGCAGTCACTAGAGAGGACGAGAGACTAATTAACAAGGTTGAGAAGCGGCACCTTTTATATGAGCCACAGCAGCCTTTTTATGGACATCCTAAAAAAAAGGATGAGGTTTGAAAGGAAAACAGGGAGCTGTTGGGAATCACAAGTAAGTAAACTGCCCCCAATGCTGACTGAAGGACATGGCATTAATTATGGGACAGGAACAGGTATGAGAACAGCTATGGACTACCATCTATAGTATAAACATATATAAACTGGGCTAGTATGTATCCGTGGTGTCCACATGTGTGTTTGAGAGTAAATTGAGGCCTTAAAAGTCCACTTAAAAGTTTATTGTGTTAGCTTGTTAACAGTTGCTAATTATCAATGAACAGCTGAGGCTGATGAAATATCATTGATTTTTTACAGGTATTTGGTCATGAACCCAAGTATTGGACGAATTAAAATTTCCAGCTGTCCCACACTGTCCCAAGTTAGTACCAAATGTCACGGTCGTCCAGTTTGGACTTTGGATCGTTGCAATCCACAAATTGCAAATGTCAGCCAGAGTGGATGTCAGCCTCTGTGCACTAAAAATTTCATGGCAACCCGTTCAATAATTTTTGAGACTTCAAACAGGACCAGAGTAGTGAACCAACCGACAGACAGAAACAGACAGACATGGCTAAAAAATTAAATAGGAGCAAATCAAAAGTTTAGAATAAATGTCATCCATCAACTGAACAAAAACTGACAATAATATGTTAACCTTCTGCTTCTTGGTAACAAAGAAAACGAACCGTTCTAACAGTCAAGTGTCAGACACGAGACAACATCTGCTTCAGTTTTTGTAATTTAGACAGGAGTGATGTTAATGCGCTTCAAATTAATTCTATCAAGAAAATCTGAACATTGAACGTAGTCTTAGATTTTTGCAGATTTGACCAACACCATCTGTCGGGTGATAGAATCGACTAATTACACAAGCACATAAAAGGCACACATGAGCTTTCTTCTTCTCCTTTTGTTGTCGCTGCAGTTATTTGTGTCTGATCACTCCTAAATGTCAGCATCTACTCCTTTGATTGCCGAGGAGTTCAATTTGTGATCCACTTGTTTTATTGTAGGTGTGGAGCCTGAACTCCTGCAGGCTGACGTTGATGTGTGTCTTTCCTGGCATTTCTCTCTCCTCCCTTCTCTTTCCTGTTCCAGCATTCGCAATCTGGCAGAGCTGCTGCAAGATTTTGGATTGACACCTCCTGGAGTATGTTTTCATGTTTTCATCTGGTGCTCTGAATCCTTTCTGGTTCAGTTTTGGCCACGATGTAGTGGACCATGCAAGATTTCCATGGGCTCCCATTAGGCATCCCTATAAACAGCTTCAGCCAGCACAGATGGTTATTCACAGAGGTGGATGCTTTGGTGGGAATGTGTTGAGACGTATTCAGATGTTAGAACAGAATTACATATAGTGTGCGTGCCCAATGCTTCCCATTTGGGGGATACGTTTATTGGGAGTTTGTGTTGTATCTGAGTGCAAAATAAGAGTCCATTTGAGGGTGTGTTCTCCTCAGAAACACTTCTTCATGTGCTGAAAAAGGAACATGAAAGGCTTAAAGTGGCTGCCAGATCTTCAGTCCATCAAAGCCCGCCTGAAACATCCTGCCAACACGAGACTTTTAGTGGTGCACCCTCTGTGTTTGACTTCTTTGACTTACCCATAAAACAGCAGGGCAAGCGACTGGCTGGTGCCAAGGTGTGTACATCTACACTTGGTGGGCCTGCACATCACTGCAGCTCAGAAATCTTTCATTTTAGCCCAGGCTATGTGGGCTGTAGAGAGACGTGGCGGGAGTCCTGGTGGTGGTGGAGCTCTTTACTGGCAGGAGGCGACTTAAACGTGGGAGCTCGCCAGCAGCAGCGAGCTATAAGAGAGGAAGGGGAGCTGTAAGCAGATGGGCCGCAGGCACGCACCTTTATTCTAACTGCTGCACAATACATCATGACACCATGTGGGCTCTGTCTCACACACAAACACACGCAGTAAAAATGACACGTCTGCACCAAAGTGTGTTGTCACAAACGAGCTGACATATCGACTCCTCTGACACGTTGAAAAGAGCAATCTGCTACGACTGTCGCTAATGTAAAATATCCTGTTTTGGATCCGCTTTTCTCTGAACTGCTTCAAAGAGAAACAACTGCTGTTAAAGACACTGAGGTCATGTCCTCAGAATTCTGCTTTTTGTGTCTGTTTATAATTTTCACGCTAACATGCAACTCGTTTAAGAAGAGAGCAGTGCCTGTTTGTTTTTTTTAAGTACATAATGGCCTCTATACTTACCACCACTTCACCTCACCGTGCTCACACACTGTTAACACTGAGTGTGTTTAAAGGGTCAGTTCCCCTAAATCACAAAAATACAAATACAAAACAGATGAATGCCATTCTTAAAATAAAGAAACTAACACCACTTGAGCGCACATAAACATAAAAAAAAAACATGATTTATGAAAAACCCAACACCAGTTTGATGAAGATTCCTTGGAATGAACAAAAGAAGCAAATTTAGGACAATAAATAAGAACATATAAATGATGCCTGTTTTTGTAAATGAAGCCCTCATACTTTTACACTTAACCCTGGTGAGAAGACATAGATGTGTACAGCTTTTTAGCTTTTCCATACATTTTGGTCATTTAAATGAGTCGGCAAAATGATAATCACAAGATTTACACTGTCAGAAATATCTGCAACCAAGTACTAATGTAAATTGAAGCAACATTTAACTAATACCACTATTTTCACCTAACCAGAAGTGCTTTTGTTGTGTAGGCCTAACCATGTTTGGGTCTCTGCTGTCCAGCTTTTTGTCTGTCCACCATTGTCTTACGCCACAAGAAAAAATGTTGCCACAAACATAATTTGGCATATGGCATATATTACCATACTTTCTTGAGGACAAGTTTGTCAAAGAAATTTTCCTTCAGTCCAAAAAACTTGACCACCGATTGCTTTTGGGCAGTTTTCCACAGTCAAGCACATGGCGTTGAACACCCCCTCCTACAGCTCTGCAGAGTAGCCTTCCATATGTAGAGGGGAAGTAGTGTGAGCTGTTCAATTTCACATTGAAAATTACATATGAGAAATCTCACTGGGACTACTTTCTGCCAAAGAAATAGTCCCTCCACTGAGAAAATACAGCAATCTTCTGTAATTTGTGTGATCTGACACTTCTGGTCATGAAGTAGCCGGTTGGTTCACATAAATGACATAATTGCAAGACAAACTCCCGATCCTCTCGCTCAATCTCTGTGTGACATGCTCCCTCTGAAGCGTATGCGAGTAAACAATAAAGGATGTCATGTGCTCATCACATCAGCCTATAATTTGTTTGTGCTGCTGACGTCACCGTCACTACAGTCACCCAGGCGTCTGCTGTGACAGGCAGGTGCTGCTGTGTGATTTAGGCCGGCAGACGAGTGCTTAGCAGAGGCCCAGGCAGCTTTAGCATGTGTTCATTAGTGAATGCTGGGGAAGCTTATCATTCTGAATGGCCTCATTAGTGATAGGGATTAATATGCGGCAGGTTCATTAGAGAGACAGGCGGAGGAGTGTGTTGCCAGAATTGCAACAAGGCTGCTGGTCTGGACCGGCCCTCGCCTCTCGTGTTGTTTCAGCTATTAACAACAAAGCCTCGCAAGAGTTTTGATCATTTTATCACAGCAGATGACACAGTGTGTATTAAGGTTGAAGATGAATAATAATAATAATAACACTTGTTGGAGTTTGACAGCATCGGAGGGAGAAAAAAGAACCCAGCAGTGTTTTGTTTTAATGCTGCTGCTCCATGTAACAAATGATTCTGGCTGTCATTTCGGTATTAAGGTGACACCTCGCACAGACAGGATGTCTTGTGGCGTTTTAATTGTAATGGCTGCCCTGACAGTGGTGGCTAATAAATCACAAACACCACACAGAGAAGAGACTGTGTAGGATATGGTATAATAGCTTGCTAGTAGCATATTATAGTTCCATGACACGACTAATAAACCTCGAGCTACATGGGAAAACAAACTTGAGTTTGCACATAATTGTAGTGTTGATTTTGTGAAAGTCTGTGTAAAACAATTATGTGTCACACATAAACATGTTATTAACTACCCGGCCAAATTTGAATGATTAAAATAATCACCAAGTGTGTTAAATTAGCTCTCAAAATCATGAAAAATGAGCAGTTCCCTCTGCTTCTCGCTGCTCTGGGGGCGTGTCTGCTCTACTCTCAAATACCACTATGACTTGAACAATGGATGCTCTGTTCAGCAGCTTTATTGGTCTCATAGAAGCATGTTTAAGCCACTCAGAGCCACAGGACAGTGACCTGTCAGTCTGCACGAGAATCAGCTCGTCCCACTTAGACTGCAACAGGATGTGTTTTCCTCTTCGGCGTCAGGTTGTTGGAACTGCAGTCTGCACTAACTGCCGGGCTTAGAGTCATTGAGCCATATTTCAGGTCTGCCCAAAAAAAATCCCGAACACAGAGTTTAATGGTCTAACTCCACAATTCACTACTGCATTTGTCAGTCTTTTCACTTGTTTTCAGCAGCTATTTTTTGACAAATAATGTCTTTGAGGAAAATCTCTAAATTTCCTTTACACAGACTTTAACAAAAACCTATGACAAAGAGTAAAAAGTTTCAGCTCCTGAACAAAGCAGAGAAACTCACCAAGTTCTCCTCTCTTTCTCAGTATGTGGTTAACCCTGGTATATCATATTCTCATTTTCATAATCTCTCTGTCACCGCTGCTGCTGCTACTGCTTGGAGTGTCCATGATCTTTAGATAGTGTGTAGTTTTCCAGTGGAATGCATGAAATGCAGATACATTCAGCTTGGATTTGATATGAAAGGTTTGATCGTGAACCAATAGTCCTCATTTTCATTTCTTTTTTTGCATTTCGTCCCTGGTTTAAAAAGGCCTTAAGAGTAGATAGCATCATTGAATACGAACCGTGACTATATCAGCATTCAATATTATTGATGTAAAAATGTAAATGCTGCAGAAAATCTGTCACTTCTTGACATTTTCTTACAAGTTACAAGTATCAGAGAAAAATATTTGAGGATGTAGTTTATTTTCAAGTTCAAAACCATATTGTACCCAGCGGATATTCCATCCACAGCAAAGGCATAAATATTCCGATTGTTAGATTGAGTTATACATACAGCAGACTCACTTTCTCTTTGCATTTGAATGACTCGGAGCTGCTGGGGGGCCACCGCGTCTCCTCGTCCTGTGCCAATAGCATGCTGAGAAAGGGACTTGTGTGCGGCACATTAAATATTAATTACATCGCTATCGTGTGTTCTTTTATTTATTAAATATTTCACCAACTCAGTTTCAATGCCCGGTTTGAGTTAAAAAGTTCAGTGGAGCGTGTTGTTTCTTCATACCGGGCTTTAAAATGCCCATGGGTCAAAGAAACCCCAGCAGATACACTTTGTTCCTTTCCGTCTTCACAGTAAACCCAGAAGAAGCTGCCTTTGTATTGATGTGCTGATCTAGTGTGTTAGTTAACTTACGTTGTGCTTTTGTTTTACTCTTCTATTTTTTGTTCTGTTTTATATCATTTCACCGTACCTCTCATAGAGAAATAAATCCTGTTACATAGAAATAAAATGCAAATAATTTTACTTTAATTTGACATTTTTTCAAATGTTTTCTCTATAAAGTTAGTTCAGATATATGCATGCTCCTTATTTGGGGGGAAAATGACCGTAACCATCACTCAAACTTCAGTACAAACATAGAGGTGAGCTACAAGAAGGAATTTAGTTGATGGGACTGCAAATAGCTAGCCTTGAGCTCAGTGTGACCTCATGACATTTCATAAAAAATCTGAAGCTGCAGTGTGTAATGGAGACACCAGCCAGTTTTAGGTGGCTGGTGGAACATTGTAAGCCAAAAACAAGATGGTTGTGTACTATTCCACTGAACAGTGCATTCGGGATCAGAGCCACCACACAGTCAGAAACACGGGAAAACAGACATCGCATTTATCTTTCAGTTACACAACTGGACAACTGCATGAGGCATTGCCCGAACACAGAGTTGGCTCAGGCAAGCAGAGATTAGCGTTGAGCCCTGTCTTGCTTTGTACCCCCCAGTAAAGATGCCCACACATAATCAGCTGTAAAACGATGGCACCCAACCAGGCAGAAGTGCTACCCTTGGCGCGGGGCACTGCTTGGCTTTGACTTTGGTTGCTGTTGACCTTTGAAAACGCACGCAGCAACAGCTGTATATGACGCAGCCAGAAGCACCACATGCAAGCAGGTGAGGCAGAGACTGATGGAGGAAAAACTTCCTCTGTGTTATAAACACAACACTGAAAACAAATCATGATCTCACCAGAAAAGTAATGCATGGCAGTCAGATGGGGCTACCAGATTTGAATCCAGCTTAGCTGTTAGCTATGCCTAGCAAACATGATGTATACCTGCACTACACTTTGCCTTCTGCAAGTCTATGCAGCTACCTCACAGTAGGCGAAGACTAACTTTCTGGTATTTCATGTGTCCAGAACACTGTAATTTGTGGGCTCTGATCTAAAGCACTTTAGTCTAGTTTTTAACAGATATTTGCTGCTATTTTACTCTTTTGTAAATCTTGTTTTTTGAATTACTTTTATATGAAATTACAAGTGTCGACAGATTAATTGTTTTTTCCACTTGTAGACTCGATGATGCTTGTAATAAACAAACCAATTTAGCAGCTTCAGTTGTAGAACCATCAGCACATTCCTCCTAACCGTCCCCTCTAATCTGCTCTACATCAAAATACTAGCTCGTATTTGTTCGCTTTGTTGCACTCTCAAAAAGTGCGGAAAACATCTCAGCAGCAGCCCCCCACCGCCGAGGCATTAGTATGCAACAGATGCTGCGTGGCATCAGTGTTTCTCTTTCTCACAAAGACTGCAACCGCGCATCAAAAACAAACTCAAACACAGATCTACTTGACAGCAGAAGAGAGAGCAGAGAGAGGTTGGAGCGAGCCGGTGATACCAGCCTCTGCGTGTCTCTTCTCCAGGCTTACAGTAAATTCGGCTGCCAGAGGTTATACACCTGTTCTGGAGAAGACAAAGCAGCTAAAGGGAGTCGTTTTACATTACAGCATTCAATAAATAATTAAATTCAGGAGCTGGAAGGATTTCTGAACAACGTGCTAACATGTAAGCAGTGTGTTGTCTTCTTACTTCATCTATTACCTCCACGATCATGTTCTCCCCCTGATGCATTTCTTTTGGTCACCAAAAGCAAGGCACATGTCATTTTGAACAGCAAATGATATTCGAAATATGCTGCGGCCCTCTGTATAATCTGACATGATCCAAATTTAATGTGCACTGAGCGTCTTTGAGAAGCCGTGTTTGATGCATAATTCGCTGCCGTCGCCATGAAGATGGGGAGCCAGAATGCCCACTCAAAATCATTATGTTAGCTGTGATTAGTGCTGACCTTTCCTTCTTGGAGATGCACGGCGGAGATGGCGATTCGCGCCAGCGACGAGCTCCAAAGGCGCCTTTATTCTGGTGATGAGTTTATTTCGGTCGCGGCCCGTGTTTTGATGCAATTTCAGCAGCAAACAATCCAAAGATCAAATGTGATTGGCTGCTGTTTTCATGAATAAAGCTCTTAAATCCGCGGCTTACTTAGCCTTCACTGTGTGCATCTGTCATGTGAATGAACCCAGTTGTGATTCATGTTGTTATTGTTTCAACATTTTTGGGTACCAGCAACCACATGGAACAAATACACCAAACATGAATTAAATATAACAAAAAATAATGAGCAGGCTGTGGTTGCAATGGCTGTATTTTTTCCTCACAAATAGGGGGGGTATTGCAGATAAACCTGCCTCTAGCTTAAATTCACGCCCCGATTTAAATGGATGTGCTTTATTTATATGGAAATAAACTGCATGATCGTGAATGTTATAAGTTGGCAAATGAGCGAGTGATGAAAGTGCAGCGGTGCCTTGCTTTTCCGGCGTGTTGTTGCTCTGCAGACATAATAGCACCACCAAAAACTTTGACCTGAATAACAACAATGTGCATCCCCGCCATTGTAACATGAGCATAATGGATTTTCCCCTCATAACTGTTTTAATGGACTCATTTGCATAAGGAAATGAGTAAATACAGTATATGTGCTATCTAAAAATAGCAGTAAATGAGGAATTTCATTGGCTGTATAAAATTGAATTCTGAAGAAGGCAAGTGAAGCTGACACCTGTGTCAGTTTTATTTTCCCTCTAGCCAACATGGAGCTCAGCATGTCTGACTCACAAGGATGACAGATAACTTTTTTTTTTTTTTCAGACACACACATATATATATATATTTCTCCATCACAATGTTAGAGTTGCTGAGACATTTAACTGGCTTACCCCCAGTTGCTCATGAAGCTGTGGCCTGATGAAGTCTGTTACAAGACTCACGACAGAGTTTTACAAGATTTGCAAGAGTTCGGGGGAGCTGAGCCTCACGGTGTTATTTCTTTTTAAATTACACCTTCTACTCTCCTGGCCAAACGTATTTATTATGGAGGGGAAATAAAACATATATTAATGCTTTGGCATTTGGGGTGATAGATGGTGCTCTAAATCTTGCATCCATGTGGTCCAAATTAAGGTTTTATTTCATCACTAAGTTCTGCAGACTCTTGTATAATGTAGTACCTCAAGGTCAGACTTCATAATAGACTGCTCCTTGAACCCCGCCCCTGAACAGCAATTGTCCAATCATAACTTAGCAACCGTAACTACCACCCTTCAGATTTCTCCACATCCCCAAAAGGTGTGTTTTGGGCTCTAATATGAGTGATACTTAATATACAGTGTGAACATAATTAATATTTAAAGGGTTCGGTGTCTTTTAATCATCTTTGCCAAAATATCTATACACCCTGGTCCCAAATATCTAAACAGCCTGGTCCCAAATGGCTAGCTGTTAGCAGAGACAGCAGCCAGTTGATGAATCACACATTCACTATTAAGTCGAACGGTGTTTTTGTTTGAAATGCCCATCCTTTTTGGACATTTTGAGTGGGCCCTGCACATGGGTGACACAAAGAAGAAAGTCTTTTTCATCTATAAAACACTCTTTGTAGATACATGTTTTTTATCTGACAGAATGCACTTTGAATTTCAGTCACCACTGATGAAAAATGAACAAAGTCAACTGCTTAAGCTCGGTGGGAGGAAAGCTCTGTTTGCTTATCTGTGTGCACACGTTTGTTACAGCAAACACAACATGAATTATAGAAACAAACACTTTGCATATTTAACTTAGGAGTGGGGGAAAATTGATTTCC
This sequence comes from Lutjanus campechanus, assembly GCA_027495735.1. Taxonomy (NCBI): domain Eukaryota; kingdom Metazoa; phylum Chordata; class Actinopteri; order Lutjaniformes; family Lutjanidae; genus Lutjanus; species Lutjanus campechanus. Next base: position 79,593 of record JAJHUR010125663.1, on the reverse strand, counting down.
AGCTGTTCAAGTGAAGTCAGAGAGATCGCTGCCAAACAGAACCATTAAAAAACACACTCTGGACAAACACAAACAATCTCTGCAGCAGCAGCAGAATCGCTTGTCTTTTACTTGCGCAGAGTAATTTATTTGAAGAACGCGGAAGATAAAGAACTGATCTATCCCTCTGGCATGACAAAGGAGGGCAGTGGCACAGATACGCAGTTCATTACGAGCAGGGAGATATAAGTTTGGAGGGATAAGGAAGGACAGAAGCACAGTGAGTCCACAACTTTTACAAATACATCACCCAGGGAACACAGTGCTAATATTAGCCTCAAGAATAAGTGTGGAAACTCTGTCAAAATTTGTAGCTTTTAAAAAGTTGCCACTACTTTTGATCCCACCCACTGACTCCTAGTTTGCTCAGGTGCTTTAAAGATGTCATCATACATTAACAGCCAGAATTTGTAAGGAATATTATTGCTCTTATACATGCATTCATCCCTCTTTTCCATGTATGTGAAGATCATACATTGTGTGAAGGAGTGTCAATATGTAAGAGATTACCGTAAAGCCCTGCACCACCCTACTGGAGTTTATTTCACAATAATGACCCACTCACTGTGCATTCTCCTGCTTAGTACACACCTACTTACTTTGTTGTTGGCATGGGTTACTATGGTTACACAACTCCAACTGGCAGGGAAGCTAGCGGGAAGTGAGTCTGAAAAGATACAAACTACTGTTTATTTACACAAAAGTATGTTGAACACTAGTACACATTTTAAGTATATAGTACATAGCAGTGATGAACCAATCAGAACTGAGCGTTAAAGAAAGCTGTGACAAAGAGACTAATGGCGTTTATAGGGTGTGCACACAAAGATCTGAGTGTGTCTGAAGAGAAAGCGTCCACGTTATTGAAGGCAGAACAAACATATTTATAAGCTGCTAATTTGCAATAGCTAATTTGTTTGTGAGAAACGCTAATTCCTGCAGATTACATTTTTTATCAACGTAATGAGGAAATACTAATGCATGCTAATGACGTTAACGTATCAACAAAAGGTCACAGACAACATATTTCATTTGTTTTCTGCATATAATATTGTGGTCAGTAAAGCATGATTCACGTGCTTATAGTTAATTTTAAGCACCTAAAACACTCGCTTAATGTTAGGGAAAGATCATGGGCTTGCTTAAATGATAAAAAGGAAAACTTTTAACAATTTAACAATCGACCTTTAAACAGTTGACTGTATTTTGTCAGCCTAAATGTGACCACCTCAGTGTAATATTTAGAGGACAGGGCTGGCACAGCTGGTAATCTCAGACTGACTTAAAGGAGATCATTCTAATCTATTTCCACATCACTGACAACACGGCTCAGCTAAGCCTGTTCCCGACCCACCATCAAGTACAGTAAATTGCCACTGGAGTGTAATTCAGACAGACTGAACAATGATGGGACAAATGAAGGCAGGATGTCAGTGCACCTGCGAGAAGATGGGCTTGAAAGGGTCAGAGATACAAACATCCCTACTCAACATGCTCTGAAGAAAAGAAAGCATCATATATGAATCCTTGTCGTCCGTGCTGTCTGGTGTTTGACGCATCTAATGGGATCTAATGGCTGCTGGTGATGCTTGTGCTCAGTGGCAAAGAGCTAACAATTCACATCCATGTCTTTGACCTGTGGTAATCAAAGCATTAATTCATGGTATTAATGCTATCGCTCGATATTGGCCTGGTCCGCTCATTTTACTCAACTCGGTGAGATCAAGTGGAAAAAATAATGCATAAAATCATGTTTTTAAACATGCAAAAACACACCTCATAGGCACAAAATATATTTGTAGGAAGTTTGCTGTTTGTTTTAATAAGATAAACAACTATGTTGCATGCATCTTAATATTTTATTAGGATCAATATAATGGTTTTTGCTTTTTATTTAAGTTGACTGCTTATTGCTGATCTGCTCTGCAGCTCTGTAAGGATAATTGTACTTGGTTGTGTTTTGTTGCTGCATGATGTTTTGTTGTTGTACTGATGCGTCACTGTGTCCCGTTGCTCTGCATGGCTCGTGTCCTGTCCTATAGACCTCTGGTGTTGTTGCTGTCACTGTCTCTGTGGTGTCCGGTGCATTTTATCACTCGATAGGTTTCAAAGAATCCGCGGTTGAAAGTGAGGCAGCTGCTCCCTTATAGATAAATAAATTAAATATTACAAGAAAAAAGTCCACATGATAAGAATTTGGATCAAAAAGACATCCAAACTAAGATTTACCACATGATGCTACTTCTAACCTCATGCACTCACTAGACTTAACTGCCGTATGGAGAAAGATGGATTCTGAACAAACAAGATGTACACAGAGACACGAAAATCAGGCAAGTACAGTCAGAGATCATTTCCATTGACTCCAAAAATTAATAACGTGGGCTTAAAGAGAGATTTTGGTCAGATCATCATCTTATAATTTGAAGTATGAGTGCCATCAACTTTCATCGGGGCCCAGGATATTGGAAATTAAAGCAGCAGTTACTAAAAAGATAAAGATTTCATCGATATAACAAACAAGCGCATTGAAGATTTCTTTGTATTACTGTAGATGATGACACAGCAGATCCATTAATTATATGTGAGGCTTTTAAATGCATCTTGAAGGGTCTCTGCTTTCAATATAGCTGACATTAAAAATTGTTTGGAAAAAGACACAAAATATTGAGGCAGGAGGTGTTGGACAACAGGGAGACGAGGATATTAATGTCATAAACTTTACTTGACAGTCTTAAATACAAAGAGTTAGAAATATAATATAAATATTGCCTAAACTTGCAGCCTGCAATCAGCTCTAAGAAAAAGGCTTCATTTCAAAACACAAAATAAGAAATAAAACTTGGAACCAATAGAATTTTTGCAGTGAAAACACAAAGAATAATAGTCTGAAGTTAACAGAGGAAGAATCTTGTGAAGGAGTTGTATCAAACCATCAGCTCTTTTGAGACATCAAGAGCAGATGGCATTTCTGTAGACTTTTATCAAACTTTTTTTTAAGTTTGTCCTTGAAGCGATCATTTATGGAAGGAAAACTTTCAGAAACTCAACAGTAAGGTTTATTCCACTCTTGTTTTACCTTCCTCATGAATCTTACTCTAAAGATTCAACTACATTAAAGGTGAATTAATTTAAAATCTTTAAAAAAAAAACTTACCAAAATATGAATAAATACCAGTTTGGATGTTATGTTAAAGACGTCTATGTGTCGTGTTGTAGAGATGTCTAATGAAGTTAGCATGCTAACCAGCTAGCCCTGGCCTGCCCCGTCTCATAAAACCACTTTGTGCCTGCAGAAATGATAATCCAGTGCCTCCATACTTTCAGCTGTGTGCGAGTGGCGAGACTTTCACAACCTGTCTTAGCTTTTTCAGTCTAATAAATAAATAAAATAAACTCACAAAATGTCATGAAAGGAAATATTCTTACACCAAAAACATCTTGTTTTTTCCTTCCACTCTTCAATAATAATCATTTCTGCATTGGTTGTAAATAAATTCTTAATCCACAGCATTAGATGTGAAAATATTCTGGCTCCCTGCTGCTTCTCTGTTGTCCAACTGCCCTCTGGTTGCTCTTCGCCTTACGCCTCTCCTTTCTTTGCCTGCTGTCTCCATTGTTCCTGGATTCCTTGTTGGAGCCGCTATCAATCACCTCTGCACAGTTTTTCCTGTTGTCAAGCCGAACGAGGTTCTTGCACATTGGTGCAACCTATTGAAACAGCCCACATTTCCACCAGTTTTGAGTGGAACTGTTGGAACTGTTATGTTGGCTCCAGCTTCCAGTTTTTCAGGTTCTGAACCACTTTATTTTTAGTGGAAATGCTCAGAATGGTGGAAAATCAGGTGCTTGAACAGAACCAGGCTGGTTCCATATTGGTGGAAAAAGAGGAAAGGCTGCTGTGTAAACATAAATATTTACAGTAGGTGGTGCTTCAAGCTGCAGGTCACAGTGGGGCCTCTAGCTGCATGGCTAGCTGAGCTAACAGCAGCTAATTGGTGAGATACAGCCAAGGTTAGAGCATAGAGAGTAGTGGAGCAGTTTGCAGGTACTGTGGTGATATGATGTCCTGTTGTTTGAGTTACTTTCGACAGATGGCCATATTTTACACATTGCTCCTTTAAACAGTGGAGTCCATTACATAACAGTGCAACTATTCTAAAATACAAGCTAAATGTCTTGCAGATAGGTTAAAACAAGCACTGTTGAGTGTATTTCATCCAGACCAGTGGGGTTGTAAGTATACAACTACAATCTCTACTGTAATTCATTCTGATTCATCATTTGTTCAACAGTATTGTAATGTGACCTAAAATACAATGCGGTACAAGAGGAGCATAATTTCCTTGAGTAAACATGGTGTATGCATAAAAATATCATGTCATCACACACAGTTAGTTTTTGCACATATTCTATGATGAATACAACTATAATCCTCCTGCTCTGTAATCCTTCAGAAATGATGGAATTACATGTGATGGTGGTGGTATCACGGCAAAACGCTTCGCATTTTCAGAATAGCTGCTGTTGTTCGAGCTTTTCTTCTTCTACAATTGCAAAAACATCACGGTTCAAGGAACAGGAGCAGTTGTGTTTACCTCAGTCTGTAATTACACATGAATGCTTCTGGTCCTGAAACCAGAGCTGTTTACAACACAGGACTGAAAATAAAACTCGACGTGTGTGTTAAAATGAGGAAAAATCATAAATGTGTGCAGTCATGACGGCACTGACCGCCAAAATCATAACTTTTCTATAGATTTAGCTTTGATTCACCGAAAATATACTGTACTTCATGTTGTAGTGTTCCCATGACAGGCTGACATCAAACACACAGAATGATTAAATATGCATCACTTGTCGCACATCACATCTCCGGAGAATAAAACTGTTTTCACTTCGGTCTCTGCCAATTAAAAGCCATTAGATCACAATGAAAAAGCAATTTTCAAGTATTTGTACCTAATTCAATTGTAAATCGTGTTGCAAGTGCAGTTAATTTACACCAGTTTCCCCTCAAGGCGACTGGTAATGTGCACATCGTCTTCTCTGTGAGTGCTCCGCCATTTTGAAAAGTTCAGCACAATGGGAATGAAGAGGCGGAGAGGAGAGGGCTTTTGGGGTTGAGATAATTGGTGCAAAGAAGAGCGTGGTGGAGTGTTTCACTTCTACCTTTTATGCAGAGGAGAGAAGTACTTGTTTAGTTCATCTAAAGTTTGACCTTGGGCCAACTTTTCCTGAGCAAGGCTGCATCTCCGGTTGTTTATTGAACCACTGAAAGGAAAACTGTGCCAGATTAGCTGCAATACACATCGCACTAATATGTTTGTCCTCAAATTTTGTACATTATGTGGCAGAAAACATAATTTTATAACCTAAAAAGCGAGTCAGTGGACTGGTGGTAGTGATGATTTGTTACGTGCAGATATGTCCAATACTAAAATGACACATTTGTAGTGATAGATTATGATTCAAACACTGTAGAAACTGATATTTTTTTACTTTTTTAATAACAAAATTGTGACTGTCATGAATACTGAATCAGAAAAGCCTGAATAATAAAAGAGTGATGCCCCCACGCTAAACACAGGCAATGATGCACTGTGACTGGGTTTTATTACCTAAGTCTGTGAATCAATGTCATCCTTCTGAATTTGCTATTTTCAATAACTCTGTGTGGGAGCACGTCCCCGTAAGACTTCTCTGAAGTAGTTTTAACTGCTTGTATTGACTGCCACTCCTGATAACCTTACTGTCGACTTTTCGTCTTCACTCCAGGTTCCCTAACTTCTTAACTTTAGTATGTGTGATGTACTTTCAGCATATTTTACGATGCCGCTGCACATTTTGGATGTTTCTAAATGTACTCGCTTGTAAATGTAAATGTCAGGCAGTGTTGGCAGTGCATGGTGAAAGTGACATTTCTTTTCGTGTGGGAGTCCTCAAAACTAAACAACAAAATATGTCTTTTATAATTGCCCTGTGGGAAGACACGTTTTCTAATCTTACGAACCTGTGTGCAGGACAACATGTTTGTTTGTGCTCTTCCAAAACCATTATTAAATTCATTTTATGACGTGACGCTGTTGGGTATTTTTAGGGGAAAACAGTGGTTTGGGTTCAAATGACTACTTCGTGCATATTGGTGCCATGGCATTGTTTAGATGGACCATGGACCATTATTCTGAAAACCCAAGAAATGTCCCCTTGGACAGCCTGTGATCTGAGAGCCTGTTGCCCTGAAAACAAATGCCCATTTCCCCGAAACCACTCACTCTCTCTGCAGTTGCTACCCCTAACGCTAACCCGTTTAACACGTCTGGTGACAGTGAGGTAACATGATTTTATTCCGGAAATGTGTCTGTGACAGTAAAATCATTTGAAATGTCATTTGGTGTCAGGACAGAAAGATTGCCTGCAACACCCCCACAGATTCCCCCCCGCAACATGGACAGGACCAGCAGACACCGAACTAACAACTGAAGGGAGAGTGTGGATTTTCAGAGAAATGGGTGTTTGTTTGCAGTATAATGGACCATCGGACAAATTAGCTTTTGGTCCAGTGAGACATTTTTGTGACTATCGGAGTTTCAGAATAATGGACCATCAATGTGAGGAAACGATTGTGATCATTGTTTAGAAGAGCAAATTTTGACTGCAGGCTGGAAATTGGAAATGTTCAAGAATAATGACATCTGACTTTTTCTTTTGCTCATGTCATGACCTCCAGGAGTGGTTGTTCCTTAAACTTAGCCATGTTGTTTTGGGCACTTGCTAAAATGCATAATTTGAGTGTGTGATGTGGTTCTGTAATGATGTAGCTGAGTCTTTTTCTGATACATATCAGTTAATCTTTGCACTCCTAGACAGGGGAGTTAAAGTTGAACCAATTTATTTCAAGGTCATGGAGCAGAAAGAAAAAACAAATATTGCATAAAAATTTTGGATTGACAGACAGTGAACATGCAGCGACTACTCCCAGAGCTGATCCCGACTGTCAATCTTGTTGAAGTCGAAGATTCAAATCTTTTTTCGTTTTGACCTCTCTGCCATTTCCTGTTTGCCTACTGGTCCCCCCGCCTCCCCCGCCGCCCGATCGTAAACTAAATGATATACAATTCCTCTCTCATCCGAGTCAGTTGTCTTTCACTGCCTGAACACGACCGTCGTCCACCTTACCTTCAGCTAACTCTCCCAGAGGTCATCCTCTGCAGGACCGCATAAAACACTCAGAGGCTGGACGCTACAAATGATAGGTCAGATAGGAATGAATGATGACAGATATTATCACACTTTCATACAAGCAAGGAGAGACATGATGAGACAGTGTTACAGGCAGGGTGACGATCATGGCTAAAGTTGTATTGATGGCAGTCAATCTAAGCCAACCTTTGCGTTCATTACTGACTTTCCAACAGGGTCGCAGATGTCCAAATTTTAATAACACACTTGATTTTTCAAAATATATTTTTTACATATATTTTTACATATTTATTACTTAGTCCGTTTCTAAGCAGGGCACAGGATGGAGCCTGGCTGGTTATAATGTTTCTCTTATAACAGCTGAACAGCGCACCAAAATATGTTTCTGAAAACATTTTAGGAAATAGGCAACGCAGTAACAGAATCTTGATCTATATTTGATCAACATTACCTTGATTTAGAGTTTCACTTGAGTTTCAGTAGCCTTTGTTTGAATTATGACACAAAATGGCAGCTGCCTGCTGCAATCAATAATAGAATCTCAATCTACATTTGATAAGCACTACCTTGTTTGACATTTGTGGGAGCCTGAGACATTATGCTGGTTGGCCAGTTGTGCTGATCGAACCAATCAGAGCAGCGAAACATGTGGCTTTCCAAATCTGGACCAGTGAGGTTCCTCATCACTGCTGGTGCAAATCTGTCTGAATGGAAGCGGGGAGCAGATGTATCCGCCAGAGCAAATGAAGACATGAGCTCAGAAGGTTTCAGAAGGAAAGAACTGGTTTCCAGCTTAGGAAAATGTTAGAGATAGGAACAAAATTCTTTTTTTTTAATGTTTAAATTCAATCCCATTAGAACATGTAGTTCTAAAAAAGACTTTGATGTCTTATTTAATGGAGGATTTTACTGAAAAGTGTGACAACTGCAGATTAATTCATAAAACTCACTTTTGAAGGATTATAAAGGAATGCATTTTGCTGGTGCATGATATGACCAGAGTTTCATTTAAATGTAAATTGTAGAGTAGCCTCAGACACTTGTGAATCCAAACTCAGCCAAAAATGGTCACATTTCTGCATGTAAGCAGTCAAAGGAACCGTGGGAGCAAACAGGAAACTCTGCCTTTAGATTAGCAAGATGAAGGATGTGACGGCCTCCCCATGTGCAGTGTTTCTTCAGCCTCACTAGATGTTTTATAAGACTCTTATAAGACTCTCACTCCTTGCTGCTTTTTAATAATAATGTGTCACTGAAGGGCACGTCTATTGTTATATTAATGATACTAAAGGCAAGACCTGCTTTTGTCCAAGTATTTCTCCACTTCCTCCTCATAAAAAAGCAGTTCAATCTCATTCATAGGTGATGTGCCTTATGGCCACTTAAGATCAGAGATATGTGATGAGACGTACTGCAGCTGTAACACCACAGTTGTGTGAGCGACGTCATCTCAGGCTGTCAGAGGCTGGCTGACAGATTCATGTTAACAAATCCCAACTTGTTGGTTTCATGTGTGTCAGGCTCACTCCTGTGTCTTTTAGCACTAACAAAATGCAGCGCATTTACACGGAAAATGTCAAAATGTTCCATTTAAAAAAAAAGACTTGATGATGAAGCCGTGTGGCATCTTTTAAAATAAATCACACAGATCCCTCTTTCACGTCCCACAGAGCAAGGATTTGTGATAAGTTGTGTCTGATAAACGGGTCTTTTATTGGTGTAATTAATTTCAAGCAACATTAACAACAGCCCTATCTAAATGACAAAGACTGTGGCAGATGTCTCAGATCTGACAGTTGACTTGTTAAGCTGTTTATTTTATCTGTTTCCAAGAAGCAGAAGGTTAAAATAAGACTGTAAATTCTGGTCACAACAGTCGGTTGGATGAAACTCAAAAGACATGATTATGAAAAGTAGTCATGGAGGTGTTTCTTTTGTGCATGTCTTAGTACATTTACAACAAATTACCTGACTGACCATGGCCACGGCATTCAGTCATTTATTTTTAACGTGTACAAACACTTGACGACTATTTCATCATTGCATGAATACTTCTTAGAAAGGCAAGGTTACTAGATGACACAGTACGCTAGCTAGACTTCTCACAGTAAATATAGATGAATCTGCCAGAAAATTTCTGCTGTTTTCTCTCACTACGCTTCCATTTATGTGTTGGCACCTAAAAGCAGGGTTGATCAGGGCCAGCAGTGGTCAGCTACCAGTTGGCAGAAATTAGCATGTAGATGTATACGTTTTCAAGTCATTATTTGAGATACTAGGGTCCTGTGTCTGTATAGCATTTTTTTTTGTCTCTGTTAACGTAGCATTAAGTAGCACTAATGTTAATCAGAATTTCAAACCCATGTACTGCATTTTTCTTTCTTTACCCTAACGCCTTGCCAGCACTTTTCTATGAGAAGAATTTCTATAGAAACAAGTTATGAGAGCTTTGAGACAGAAAAAAAAGAATAGCTGATGTTTTTGCTTGACCTCCACAGGTGAGATGGTAAGCTACAGTAGTGTATGATTATAAATCAACATGCAATCCATTATTTCTTGCACTGTAATCAAACTGAATGCATGATTTAATAAGAAACTGACACACGTGAAATTGTAAAGAGGATTTTCTGCCAGGAAACCCAGCTCATCTAGCAGGAGATCAGCTGCAGAGAGACACTGTTTTTTTTTTTTTTTAGCAGTCCCAGGCCGGCCCATTGTTGGCAGGATGTGAACCTGAGGATTCAATGGAGATGAATTAAAGTGAAATTAATTTCATGGAGCAGAGGCTTGTGGATTTTCACCTCGGCTGATAACAGCACAGACATGTCTTTTCTCCTGGACACATTTCCTGTTGTTCTGTTTGGAGGACACAGTGACCAGCAGACTTTGGGTTTGAGCCGGAAACACAATTTAATGCTCATTTAATGCTCAATTGCATCTATAACGATATACGGTTTTAACTAAAGCAAAATCTGAGCTGCCAGGCATTCATTCATGTAGTACATCCACTCCACTGAACTACATCCCCGCCGGTGCTTGTCATATCTTTGGATATATTGGTGTAGGAGGATGATAGGAAGTTGATTGCACTCTTCATTACTCACACAACGCTGCAGTGATGTGCACCCAGTTTGTACGGGTCTCCTTTTACTCCCTCGCATGAACACTTGCAAACTAAAACATACACAGTTAGCAGGTATATTTATCATAGCGCTTATAATTGCAAAATTGGAGCGTGGGGTGGGCACTGTACCAATTCACACACTTGTAACACAAACTCTATAGGTAGAAGCAGCTATTTTAAGGCTGAAACTGTGACAGCCTGACATGTGTTGCCCTTGTTTGTATTTGACAGGTCACGCAGGTGAGACCAAACAAGCTCTCCTCTGTTTCCACATCACATCGCCATCAGGAACAGTAAGCGATAAAATATCACTGCACCTGTTCCCACATAGAGCTTCAAACTTGCCTCAGTGGCTGCATCTGTTATTGGCTCTAATACAGATTAGTTACCATTATGTTTCTCATGTACCCTAATTCCCCCGACCAGAGGAAAAAAGGGGATCTGCTTATTGCAAGATCTCTCTGTATGGATTGCGCAGAGCAGAATCATCCACAAGCATTTGTTAGTTCAGCTTGTATCCCGAGGAATTTTCCATATTGGACAACCTCGTCTACAGCCAATCCCCAACATCAGTGCCAATGCAGGAAGTGAGAGTGCGGAGGTCGGGGTGGTGGACGGGCATATAGCGCGTCGGATTTGGCAGGAGACGGGACTGTGCGCCGCCGAAATTAATGTGTATGTTAGTTATCACAGCTCTGTCAACGGTGCCTAAAAACAACACCTACGCCTCCACACTCCCATGTTGCAGCTCCTTTATATAACATGTATGGAAATAGAGAGAGAGAGACATTTTGAGTAAAGGACTTTGCTGTCTACAGAGTTTAAGTGGGTACTCGTGCGACATATGTTTGGAAAGCAAAAATTCTCATGATTTGATTGATGCAAACCATTTTATGATATAACAGCTGGTATAATCAAAGCCACCGACAATTTCACAATTGCACAACTAATCAACAAAACCTCAAAATACTCCACTGATTGACAAAAAATGATCTCATTACATTGGTAAAGGTTCAGTTGATCCAGTCTAGTAAAATGTTTAGTCCAAAACAGGCTATGACACTGATAAATACCTGTTACGTCATCTCAAAGTAGCCAGCAGATGTCCTGATCGTTAACGTGTTTTCCGTTTAATCTACATGGTATCAAAATGGTGGCGACACTCGGGTTGACCAGTTGACCAAGAGAATTGGAGCAAATTGTGCTGATGACTGGCAATGACTGGTACTTTGTATGCCAATGACATCCCCAAAATGATCATATGCAGTTTTAATGTGCAATAAGAAGCTTGAAGAGGGAAATTATGGAAATTTAAAAGAGCAATATGTAGCAATTGTGCGTGCCAAAAATGAGCACAGCCGTCCAGATAGCAAGTTGGAGCCATAGACTGTATATTAAATATTCAATACTCTGTCTATGGTTGTCGCAAGTTGTTTCCCCCATGTCCCCTACTCCCCAGACTTGGGGACGCTCTGCAGACTTTAGGAACACTGCAGGAGCGCAGGACGCACGCAACATTGTAAATGACTTCTTACAACTCATAAGCACACTTGCTCATTTGGCGAACATTGAGCATTAATTTTAAATCTAATAAACAGCCTGGAACAGAAATTTCAAAGGGAGACACCGGGGCTAGCAGTGCTGTCAGAGAAGTGAATATTTCAACTCAACATGTTTCCTTGATCTCTGATGACATATCATGGTCATTATTACAGGAAATATATCACAGATATCTTCTTTAAATTGTTGAATGTGGGCATTGTTGAAGTTGAATTGCTTGAATTTTCATTTTTTGCAGAATTTTAACTTGGGATCTAGTCAGGCTAAATGCTGTTTGTGCCACTGTGTCCTCCAGATAAGTGAAAGTTATAGGTCATCTGCACAGACCTCTTAGCAAGAACATATTCAGGCAAAAACAAAGATTTCAGTGTGTTCAGACTTCTATTACTTAGTGCCAGTAGCACTTACAGTGATTCTGACTGTGGGGAAAAACTTGAGACTGTAACCTTTGAAAAGAAATCAAACCCATGCATGTACTCCGCACGGTCCAACAGCAGCTTTCAATGTACTTTTGGTATCTCTGGGATAGGCATTTTAGGCTAATTTTACATTCATTTGCAGGACAAAGCGAAGCTAATAACAAGCAGCCATTTCTTAATTAACTCTAACAATCCCTAACATTAACATTTCCATAGCTGCTGTGCATAAATAAAGCAGAAAGCAAGAATATTTAAATGTGGTGTGACACCAGCTACAGTAGAAGTGGCTGTGCAGCTTGTTGAGACTTGAGAGCAGAAATTTTTAATTGACATGAAGATGTAGGACTAACATGAGCTGATGCTCTACACATTATTCTAAAATATCATATAGTGTATGAATTGTAACCGACACAAAGACCCATTTATTACTTTCTATATTTTATTTAACCAGTAATATATATATGCACCTGCTTCGTTGTGATCACAATTTAGGGTCTAATCCTACAGGAAGGAAGAATACTTGGAGGGGTTTGTCTGTTTTTTGATTTACTTGCACTATTGCCACAAGAACCCGCTCTCCTTTCAGGGATAAGGCCATCAATCTCTCTCCGTCTCTTTCACACTTTCTGTCTGCCTCTCTCTTTCTCTTCTTTTTTTTTTTTTTTCTTTTTCTCGGTCGATGCAAAGATGGGCTTGTTTTTCAGTGCAGACTTCTCTCCACCAGCTCCTACCTGTAAAATCTAAGCGCTTATATGACCCATTTTATGTTTTCACTGCTTTAATTAATCGTCCACTCTTTATCAATGGGTCATGAACATGAATATGAGTAAACATGAATTTCATGAGCAACATAGATTTTCTTTCAGATATACAAGGTGAGATAAGTTGAGCAAAAACAGTCAACCTTGAGAAATTACATCCAACCTACAAATTATATAGCTGCTCCTTATTTGGCCTTTTGCAGCAATCACAGTAATTATTGGCTGTGTGTACAGTAGTTGTGTATTACGGGAACAAATGTCACAGAGATTTCTCACTGAGATATAAATGCTGCCAGCGTGCCTGCTAAAGAAAACTAATTAACTCCACTACCTATGTCATTGTATCGCTGTGGCTTTCTATATATCAGATAACGACTAGAGCAAATTAACACCCGTGTCCTGGCATGGTGGCACCATCGTTTCATTTATTTGAGGAATATATCAGAAAAAAAAACAAAAAACAGGCGGTGTGGCCAGATTAGATTATCTGCCAAATGTGTTCGACAACCAAACAGGTGTTTGTGTGCACAGCAGGAGAGTATCTCTTGTTAGAACCAAAACATGAAATTTTCAAACAAGAGCATTCATTATTTCTGCCGAGGAGGATGCCGTTTTATTTTCTCTGTCTTATTTTTGTCTGTCTGTCAAGATATCTCAAATTTCATTGGACAGATGCAGCAATAAAGACTTCATGATATTTTGCAAGAACATTGTGAAAATATTACATATGTTATATGGCTGTGCTTGGACACAGCAGTGCTAATGTATATAATCTGAAACAAACAAGGGCGGATAATGAAATTGAAAGGCAAACTGTGGAGAATTCCTCTTAATTGTCACCAGTGACCCACCAGACGTGTGTGGTGGCTTGCATCTGCAAAGGTAAATGCTTGAGGCGCTTTACCAGCCCAAAACGATCAAATCCGACTGATTCTCCCTTCAAGTCACACTGACAGTTATTCTGTAATCAGTTTACCGCTAATCAAGCTAGCCTTCATACTTGCAGCCTGAGTCGAAAGTGTCTCTAACACAGCATTCTGAGAAACTGCTGAATAAGTGTTTGAAGTGTACTCTATATCTGTAAAAAGGTTATTTATTGTGTTACTGCCTATTTGTGTTTATCTTTGCTGTTCACGATGGGCAGTGTAGCCTCGCTAATTTGACAGCTAGTCTTTACTTTTATGAATTCAGCTTTCTTGCAACAGTATGAAATCATTTTCACAATACCTTTACTGTCAGTCTTGTTTATGGCATCTTTTTCTTATTCTTATTTACTTTAATTCAGTCTAACTCGATACTGCTTTTACTCTCTTACAATTGCTTCTGTTGTAGACTCATCACATAGCTAAACAAAACAGCATGTTTATTGATATTTGGCACACCTCTACATACTGTTACTCTCTCTCTGTGCAGTATATGAGGCGTTTATACTACTATTTGTCGTACCCTTGACGAATGAACATAGTCAAGTTAAGTGGGCGAGCTGGATTTCAAAAGAGCTCATTCTGTTCAAAAGGGAGGTGGGAAGAAGAGTGGGTTTTAATATCTTTTTACATCTTAATAAACATTATTTATGAAATGGATGAACTCGGCATAACTTGAACATGAAAATCCAGATTTTCGTTGAGAGCTGAGTGGAAAATGAATAAGTCTAATATGCTTAACAATTCATAACACCCCAGCATATCTCCATTTTTTTGCCTGAATAGGAGCTCAGTGCAAGTGTTCATCTATTTCAGAGTATTTTCTTGCAGCAGGCACTAAAACACACGTTCTGATTTGCCTCGTGTTCATTCAATGTGAGAGTCTAACAAGTGCAAGAGTTATGGGGTTAAGCAGAACAAATGTAAGAAACCGAGGTGAGGCCATTACAGTTTAATGTCTGCTGTCCTCATGAATCAGGCACCCCGCGCTGGGAATCATGGGAAGGTGGGGGTACTTACGACTTTTCCCAGAGGGCTTTTTCTCAGTTTGGCATCCCCAAGGTGAACATCCTATTAACCCCTCAGTGTTTGTGCAGAGACAGATTGGTTCATTTGAGTGCCAATGGACCAGAAGGCTTTTTGGAAAGTTACTCCAACACACGCATGCGTCTCTTGCTCTCTGTCTCTCTCGCTCAGCACTATCGTGGCTTCTCTTGGCAGCCTGCTCACTCTAAACAGCTCTAAACAGCTCTAAAAAGGTTTGGTATTGACAGAAAAGGCAGATAATTGACCCTTGTCTTGATTTAAAATATGTACAGCCAAAGGAGGGATGGCAGTAGTAACACCATCACTTCAAAGTAAGAGGGCTCCAGATTTGGTTCTAGGCAGTTGGGGACTTTCTGTGCAAACCTGGCAACTACATTTGTAAATTACTAAATTACGTTACAGTGTTTCTTTGAATGAATGAAATTGTACATTTATATAATGCACTGAAACCACAAGGTGGTAAATGGGGAATGACGGCATATTACTACCAAAGTCTGTGAGCATGAATGAGATCCACCAGACACCATTGTCCTGGATTTGCATCCAAGTTAGGGAAAGACTACTATTTTAGCCCCAGCTCATTCCCAACTTGTCAGATACTGACATTTTGTCACTGTACCTTGGTGACTCATATAGATGTGCACAGTAGCTGTTAGCCTTCAGGTCACTTCAGTGTAAACCCGGCTGTATATGACGGACCAGGCTTTTCGACGTAGGATAAAGAGCGAGAGAGTCCACACATGGAGCAGGTGGTGTGGATGGATGGTTCAAACTTGTCCCATGTGAAAAGCAACACGTTCCTAAGAACTTTAAGGTACATCGCGTTACTTGTGTCACATGACCTTCGTCTTCAAGTTGCTTCAGTGACGTCTCAACCTAAACCTGGCCAAGAATTTTTTGTGCCTAAGCCTGCCCAAACTACAACTGCTTCACAGTGTTAACTGCATGTTAAAAAGGCTTTCGGACATCCTCTGATACAGCTGCATGAGGGTACCTTGTGCTTTAGTACAAGATGCTGAGGGGTGGTGACAAAACACTGGTAATGCTGGCTCTTCAAGTTCAGTAATATCACTAAAGAACCCACATTTCTCTCTATTTGCAGGGCAGAATATATAATGTCAAAAATATTAAAAGGCATTTCTGATGATATTCTGTATTTTACTGTCAGCAAATCCCATGAAAAGACCAAGAGGGTCAGATAGCGAGTTATGTTTTTTCATAAGAATGAAGACTTCTCTGAAGTTTATTTTGAGTGGATACCACACACACACTGTCCTGCCGCTGTAAATACTCATGAGCACACCAACAAATCCACTTTTTTTCTCATTTGAGTAACATTTCCTGAAAAGTACAATGTCCAGCTGCTTTAGAAAATGATTTAACATTCTTAAATGCACAGAAAAGTATATATTGATGACCAGATTTTAAAGATTTACATCTTCCAAAGGAACAAATGGACCTGAGATGAGAGCAGAGAGAGGCTGGGGAACGTTTGGACATTGTTATTTTTCATGGTTTGTCTGTTTGCACATGAAGAAAAACACTACTACTGTAAACGACACATTGTGTACATAGAAACACACTCACCCTTACATATACTCACATATAAATTAATTGGAAAGCTTGTGCAGAAGAGGTGGGAGGCAAAGACCTTTCCTATGAGATGCACAGGATTATATTCATTATAAATAATGAGGGATGACCGTCGGTTTTGTTTTTTTCACAGACTTTGTTGACATGAAAATTGCCCAGAATAACACCCGCCTTATCCTTTAATAACCATCTATATGTCCTTTTTCTACTGGAGCCTTAACTCACCCTTTATTCAGCTTGAAATAAATAACCTGAAGTTCTGGTCCCCCTTAAAAAGTTAGAAAACTAATTTCACTGGAATAGGAATGGAGCAGGGAGAAATTTGCCTCCCAAATGCTTCTGTCTCTTGGTCTTCGCCCACACAGTAACAATGTGTCCACAATACTGAGCACAATATTTCACTCAAATAAAAATATGACTTATTGGCAGAAATGGTGCAATGTGTTAAGAATACAAATCAGCTGCTCACTGTTTTTTTTTTCCCACACTGATTCTCAGCCGCTGTGATCATGGCGCGTGTGATACAGCGTCTCTAAATTCAGAAAACCGACCGCATTATGTTTGTCTATCCCATTTGATCCTAAAAAGTTCTGCTGTCAGCTCCACTAAAGCCGAGCCTGTCATCAAAATGGCAAAACAAGCTCCCGGCATCCTCGGCTCATTGTTGAGGAGATGTCACAGCCCGCACGCTGGCATATTCTCGACACCGAGCAAACTTTGGAATCGCAGGGTGAGAAACTGGTAATGAGAGGGGTGCTCTGAGTTCCTCGCCGCTTCTTACCTTAGCTGTCTGTCAGGAGGCTCGTTATCTCAGCTTTCTACTGCTGGTCGGCCTTGTTATCCTTAAGTCCTGTCTATTGTCTCATTACTTCTAAAGAGAAAGAACCATTGTCATATTAAAAAGACTGGACAGTATCTATTCATAGAAGCCGGGACCAAATTTCATCACAGCGCCTCGCCTGTAGGGATTAGCCTGTATCCTCAATTCACCTGTTGTACTACAGTGAGAGAACATCAATGGGATCTTGATAACGGTGTCAGAGTCTAACAATACCCACATCTTCCAATCCAGTGATCATCCGTCCGGCGTAGCGAGAAATTTCCCCTCTGACACTGGATTAAATGCACTGCCGTGGTGTCTGACAAGATCATAACCTCTGTGTCATGAGAAACCTCGACATCGTGTGATTGGCAGAGTCTAGCACCGCTGCTGAGATTGCAGACAGTAGAAGAAGAAGTGGACAGAGCTTTTGGGTCTGAAAAGTGATGCCAATGCAGACATGCTGTGGTCTTTCTCATGGACAGGAGGGGGCGGCAACACTGGTCCTATTTAGAGTCAAATAGACGCTAAAACAGGTAATGCTTGAGGGCGGGGCTTCCCTGTGATTGACAGGGTGTTCTTAGTGAAATATGGATGCTGTTCATGTATTGCCCACTTCTTGTTTATATGTTTTTAGAAGCGTAATGTACTTTTTAGCTGTAATACAAGAAATATTGCGACCAGGCGACCAATCGGTCCAGAAAGTACCACAAGATTTGCAAAACTCTTGCAAGATTGGTACATGCTGTTCCTTTATTGTGCACATTAAACAAACTAGTTGTGTTTTATACTGTAACAACTGTGGTTAAGATATGGGTAAATTTAGGGATAAAAAACACCTGGTTACAGTTTGGAAAGATCATGGTTTGGGTTAGAAATGATCACTCTAGAGATCTTTCGCAGGTCTGGCTCCCACAGAGCTTTCCAAAACTGTAAAACTGAACACTGCTGATGAAAAATTGATCAATATTCTGTTACTACGTTGCCTACTTTTTGCTAAAAGTATCTAATTACTGTCTGTTGCTGAGACAGGCCACCCTGCAGGTTAAAGGAAAATTTCACCTTCACATATAATCACGGCAGTCGTGATTGTATTTGCATTCAAGGAGTTGCTTTACTTGAAGCTTTTTGCCATTTAGGGAACTCGTTTGACCTTTTAGTATTTACCAGTTAGATCTATTTTTAAGTAACAAGGTCTTTCATGGCAGCAATAGCAAAGTAAGACTAATAGACTGACTTTTTCCCCCGAAAGAAGAAAGGTTAGAGCTCTGTCCCTCGCTCAAAATGCACTATATCTTCTGGCTACATCTTCCTCTCAGAGTATATGATGGATCTTTCCCCGTTTGATTGGAATATAGTGGATCTAGAAGGCAGCCATTTATTCTTCACTCTGAAGCACTGACAGTAAAACCTGACTGTAGATGTCTAACGAGCTTATAGCTCCACGAGAAATATCTCAGTATATGGTGTCAGCTGAGAACAAGAGTGGCACAGTCAAACAACATCTCAGGGTGGAGGTTTTCTGAATTGTAGACGTGACTGTGCCAAAATGCGTGAGCCGTTTCTCTCAGCGTCAGAAACTGCACCATCAAGGCTCTTCAAGTACTGTGTAGAGCCCCCCCCATGTGTCCTATGTGCCACAGATTACGTGACTGTAACTGGTCTCAGCTAATTAGTATGTCGACCTGCCTGTCAGCGGCTCATTTCTTCGCTCACAATTAGTGGTCTTTGTTTCTCTTGGTGGGTTTGCGCCCTGTTGTTTCTGCTAAAAGATCTAAATTAAAACACTTATGTTAAAGTGGTGTGGAAAGTGTTCACATTAAGGGCCCAATTAGTAATTTTTGGCCATATAAATTACAGATATTGTATATTCACATACAATATATACTTGCCGAGTTTAACTTAATGATAATGCAAATTGTAAACCTGTTTTTCTCATTTTTCAGCCCATCCTCACAGAAAACCAGCCATATACATATGTAGATAATCTGTGCAAGCAGATTATTACAACCCATATTTACATTTATTGTTTGGTAGCCGCCTCTAGAGGCCAAAGTAAGTATAAGGTAGAAGTATCAAGAGTGAGAAAGTCAGGAGGAGAAGGTGTGGTCGGGTGGGTGGGTCAAACACAGGACTTTCACCCCAGAGACTGGGATTCTTGTCCTGTGTGAGACCAAAAGTTGAGGTTGACTTATTTAAAGTTTTAAGTTGCTTTTTATTATTATTTTACTCCGAAACATGGTATTTTCCTAAATCTAACCAATAATTAATGTAACATACTTAATTTTACCCAAAACATGATATTTTCCTGACCATAACAATGTAACATAGTTATTTTAGCCAAAAACATGATATTTTCCTGTTCATAACATAATGTAACATGCTCATTTTAACCGTAAAACATGATACATAACGTTACGTGACATATTGTAGTTAAGGTCCGATGCTGCCTGTCGCTGGTTGGGAATCATTGGCACTTGACCTTTTCTGTTGATTAGGTATGAGAATGTGTTGCACTTGGACTTTTAAATACAAAACCTTCAATGCTAAAAATACTCTGATAATGTCATGATAAATCTCACCAAGTACTGCCTCGTACTTACTCTGAATAAAACCTCTTAAGCTGTGCGTCCTGGTTAATAAAAAATAACAAAATTAGACTCTAGACTCCTTTTATTTTTCTCAAATATTGACAAAAACATTCAAAATCCTCAAAGCCAAAGGTGGACTCTCTTTTTAAGTGTCACTGCACAGAACAGTGGGTTTTTCTTTTCTGATCATGCCAGGCAGTTTAAATTAGAATCACTTCATAAGTATTTGAATAACACTCAGACAGGCTACATATTTGATGAATGCCTTCCCTCACTTTTCATAATAAAATTGATTTAGTTTTTAAGAGCGGTCTTTTGAATTAATTCAGCTGCTCTTTTTAATGGTCACATTCATTGAGGGCAAATGCTCTATTTAGTGTTTAAGTCTTACAAAACCTTCTTGATGTGAAAAAGGGGCTTTAATGAAACAAAAGGCAAAAACACTACAAGACCTAAGCTGCTGCATCTCTTCATTGCTCACAGTCCTCTTGGGTTATCTCAAACAAGCCAGTTGGAGGAGCTCAGCTGACTGCTGTAGAGCGTATAATACTGAGGTGCTCAGGTGAGTTAGCAGGGCACGTCTGAAAAGGAATAAACAAATCTTAAAACCTGTTTTCTAATACGAAGAGCGCAGGAATTCCTCGGGGGGAAAAGAGTCTATTTACAGAATCTCCCTATCCATTCAGTCAACGATAAATTTGAATTTAAGCAAACACCACTGATCCATATATAACCCATCAGCTTCCAGTCCAATTAAGAAACACATTAATTACTCGTCGTCATATCATTTACCCCGTCCCCCCTCCTAGTCCATGTCTCGCAGAACGTCTTGTCACAAACAATTAAGCCAATAAAGATGGAAGTTAATTAAATTAAGAGCAGTGACGTGTCGTTTGTTGCAAAGTCATTACAATCACGCGGCCTGGAGGGTGGAGGTTATTGATGGCTGTCTCTTTTTTGGGGGGGTAATTCGACCACAGCTACTCACATTAAGCGATGAGACACATCTTGGAGAGACCGACTTGATTTAGCTTCGAGGGGATGAGGCCGGGCGGCAGATTTTTATGCTGCAGCTCATTCCAGTTCACACTGTGAACCATCTGTCTATCCTGACCTCACGCCCTTGTGGCATATACGTCCTTTGCATATTTTAGTGTCTGGATTTCATCAACATGCCATTACCAATTTATCCATAATAAAGTCAAAGTGTGGAAAATATTATGAAGCTATCGTTTAATCAGAAACACCAGATATGTTGCAGTGATTTCAAATAAATAATTAATCATTTAAACGAGTAAATCAAAGAGCAGAAAACTACCCCTGAACTTTTGTGCGAGTTGGAACATTAAAGGAAGCCGCACCTTCGGCTTTGCCCCAATTTGTGATGCAATAGCTGATGTTTTGCATTCAGATGTCAGTGGCGAAATCCATCGAAAAATCCCTCTAATCCCGCTGTGATAATGTTGTCAGGTGTAGTTTTTATAGAAAATGAACCAGAACCATTCATTTGTCGATCTGTCTGTTGTTATTTAGTAGCAAAATTTGTCATTTTTAACAATATAAGCACAGTTGGGATAACATGGTTGTTGGACCAAGTTTTACTTTCATTGTAAATGTTGTCATGAGTGTCTACACAATTCAGTCAGTCCTTCCGTTATCAAAAACGCCATAGATTTTGTCTTTTCCAATAAAATATACTGTGTTTTAGAATTCTTGTTTTTTGCATTGAGTGTCAGTAAGTGGAGGAAATTATACATAAAGGCAACCAGTCACACACAAATACAGAATGTCAGTTAAAAAGGCCTAGACCTCACAAAAATACAGGAATAAAGGAGAAAAAGTGACATTACACTGCCAGCAAACCAACACAAAAAGAAATTTAATACAGAACTACACAGATTACATTTTAGAAAACCTTCTAAATGTCTCATAATGCTTACTTTGACCTACCTTCCTTTTGCAATGATGATGGTTACTTATTATGTGCTAATGTGCCACGGTAACTTAGTCCAATTTTCTGGCTCCACAGAACCTCAAAGAACAGATGTTAGTATCAAACCTTAGAATGCACAAGTCGACAACACTGACTGAGTTTCTCCGATCCGAAGGTGGTCTTTGAGATGCTCGGGGCCTCTGTTTGTTATAAATATGTATCGTATTGAGTTGTATAGCTCTATCTGTCTTACCCAGACCTTCACACATCCCAAAATATTCTTAAACTCTGCTATGCAAATACAAAGGGTGGACCATTTTCATAAAAATCAGTGATACTCGCATGCTAGACCCATATATCGCTCATACGCACATATTCCTAATTGGCTGCGAGGAGGATTAATGAATGAATTACATGCTTTAGTGATCCCTGCTGGGCAATTCTGTGTTTGCTTCGCCCCTCTCCACAGGAAGGTCAGAGCACAGGGTCAGCTACAGAAAAGCACCCCGGGAGCTAATGGAGCTTCTTTCTAAAGGACAGTAAAGCAGACTGGATCCCTGCCAACATGTTGGGCTTAACCCTGGGTTCATGTGAAGGATGGTTTCTCTGAGCATGAGACCATCTCAGCTTCTCCAGGCGCTGAGGAAACCAGGATTAGGCAGGAACAAAACCCTAAGTATAGCCTACAGGAACTTCTAATTTAAGAAAAACTGAAGCAAACCTTTCCAAAACCAAGACAGGGTTAGTATTAAAGCCACCGGAAACCCAAATCCACAACAGCCTGCTATCTTGGACTGGGCAGTATACTGATCATTTTAACAGCCTATTTCTAATGATAACCACTTTATTTTGAATTTAATCACTTTATTTATGAAGGCACACAGGTAACAGACTTAAAAAAAAAACAACCTGCCATACTGGTGAGCTGACCTGTCTTTTTATTAACATTTCCTCACCGTCTGCTCTCCATTTCTCATTCAACACTGCTTCTGTTCTCACATTTTGATAATGCAACACACCTAAATGATTAAATGATTGGCTCGTAGCATGCTCCATTATCAAGGGACGTGGTAGGCTGTTTATGAGCCAGGGTGTATTTATTAGGGCATGTGATTTCATGATGGTTTGGATTTAATACATTTAAGTGCAACTTCTGAACATTTTATTGAACAGTTTTCTTATTGCTATTGATGAAGTGTTTATTGCAGATACGTATCACTATTGTCTTTATCCTCAGGCCTAGTTCTAACTGTGTACAAACCCAGTTTCAGAAGAGTTGGGAGGCTGCATAAAACATAAATAGAAACAGAATGCAGTGATTTGCAAATACACTATATATACAATATATGTGTTCAAACCAATGAACTTCTTTGTTTATCTAAATATACATAATTCTGAATTTGATGCCTCCAACACGGTCCAAAAAAGTTCAAACAGGGGCGAGTTTACCACAGTGACTCATGACCTTTTCTTTTCTTTCACATTTTTCATTAGTTTCACCATAGTTTATCCAACACGCTTTGCAGCCGAGTTGGTTGCAGTCTGCAATTTCATGGCTAGATGGCACTAAATTCTACGTACTGGTCCTTTAAAACTGCAGCATCACACAATAACGCAAGCAAAGTAACAGACCGAGGCAGCAGTCCTGCGAAGTAAAGGTAAAAATTACCGAAGAGAGAACAGAGATGGTGGTTTTAGTTCCCCGTCGGAAAGGGCCGTCTGATGGCAAAGTAAAGTGGAGAAAATATTGTAAATATATTGTGCACTTAAGCTGATATTGATTTTTTTAAGCGGCCCTTTTTTACAATTTGCTGCTGACCCTGTCGACAGCAGGATATTGCCTCGCTTTCATACTGGTACTCCTGAGGGAGATGTCAATCACAATGTGATCTTCCACACCCACACAGTCCTGAGAAATGGTCTAAACAGTAACATTATTTGTTTTTTTTTCAAATTAGGTTTTCTAATAGTTTCAATCCAATTTTTTGAGTTTCCGGATGCTTAATGAGACACTTAACTTTGATATCATATCAGGCCAAATTTCCAGAGGCTTTAAAAGTGTAGCAAATGTTTCTCCTTTACAAAGGGTGCTGGCTTTAATGTTAAGGATGAAAATGAGCCCTCCAACCTTCATTCAGACAAGTTAAAATGAGGCTTCCACCTCATTAAGCAAGGAACTGAACTCCAGGATGTCTCAGCCTCCTCCCCGGGGTTTTGGTTGCCAGGCTTGTCCACAGGTTGTACAGCAGCATCATGTTTCTGTGTCTCTGCCTTGTGTCACCAGGCAAGGGAGCCCCATCTGCTGCCACACCGGGGGGATAAGACGAGTCAGAAACGGCACACAGCATCTCCAAACTTGGTCCCACTTGGGTCTGACTTCAGGAAAAAAAAAAAAAAAAGCTGGTCTTGACACTACCGAGCACGCTGGTGAGAATGCATAATCAGCACCATGTAACACACATCTGAGTCACTGCTTTCGCTCCCTGACTCCTCCAAGGCTGACGTTTAACATTCTCCTCCTGATTTTGTAATACATCAACACAGATAACCTGCCTCACCTTACATTTTTCTGCTTTAGATCTCTACTCTGTGAACCTGTTTTTCATGTCAAAACCCACTAAACTTTGCAATGTTTTCTATGCGCTCTTTAATCTTAGGTCTTATTTTATAATTTGGCTTGGCAGGTATTGTTATTTCTAGTAGTAGCAGAAGCAGTACTGGTCTCATTAGGTGTAGTACAGGGCAGTTATGAGTCTTTCCTTTGTGGCCAAGCTTTTTTTTTTACTTCAGCAGGTCTTTTGATAGTTGAATAAGTGTATTCCCAGTCTGTACCGTTCCTGGCAAAACCCCACCCGAGGCCACAAAAACGGTGTGTGAGGTGGACTGTGCAGTACTGTAGCTTTGCCTCCTTTCTCGCTTTCAGTTCTCAAAATGACAGAGAATTACAGCCAAGCCTGCAGGCCAACAGGAGAAACACAAGAAAGAGAAACAGGAATCCAACTGTACTTAAAGGCTTCTTCTTTTCACATGCTGCTTCTTTAAGAAAAACAGTCCCACACTGCATCTCCTCTCCAACTAGGAAGCAGGCACGCAGAGAGCAGTTTAGTCTTGTTCTGCACTTAACAAACTAGTGTAACAGCTCAATAGTCCAGGAATGTTTTGGGTTATGATGCTTAAGTATCCTACTAAAGGAAGTCATATGCCCTGTGTGTAGAGCCGTGCTAACTAAAATCTTAAACACGCCACCGAAGCAGCGTTGCAGCACATTAGCCACGTCCAACATACTGGGGTCGGGATATTTCTCGACCTCATCAACCATTCTCTGTTGTCAAACAAGTGCGTGTTGTGAGACTGGAGTGTTGAGGAGTGTTCAGCTCTGACTACTTTTGTAGCTTCTAACTGAATATCTGCTGTTTGAAGTGTAGTTTCTCTCCTGCATCACTGTTTGTATTTTCAGGGTTCATGTTTCGTGTTCGCTTTCAGCTGATAGAAGTCGTGTCAAGTTATTGCTGATGAAAAAAAAAAAAAAAATTCCTGTCTGGAAACAAACCTTGCTTGTGCTGTGCGGAAGCAAATCCTTGCTGTTCTGGGCTGATGTGCCAAGTCAAGCCAGACAGCACATGTGTATGGGAAAGGGGGCTCTACTCTCTCCATTATTCTACACACGTGAGAGGCAGAGATGAGGAGAGGAAGTTCAGCTGCCATGTGAGCAGAGTGGGAGCCGGGCTGCAGGCACAGACTGGAGTTGGAGCACAAGTGGAATAGTTAAAACTACAGTGAAAAGCAAGCAACAAACTAGTAAATAACATCTGTTGTTGAGCCAACATTGTATTGAAGTACAAAACAGCTGTTTCTCGGGGGGGGGGGGGGGGTTCTTTTAGGCACGGTGATGCTGGAAATAGGACAGTGGCGTGAGGAGTGCCTGGCCACTGCCAGTGTGGGGCTTGTACATGAGAAATAATAAGGATGGCTGTTTTGACACACAGCATTAGGTGGTGGTGTGTTTCAGCCTTAAGGGTGTAGAGTTCTTGGGGCTTGTATAGTCAGGTGTCAGAGCCGAGGGGGTGATGTTTGCCATATCAACTTACAGGTGGTAATCATAGACTGGAAAAGATTTTGAGTGACAGGTGGGTCCTGTCAGAGGTGGCTAGCCGCTAGGTTGCTGCTTCATTTGGCCACCTCATCTCCACTCACGCTCCACCTCATTACCCTGTTTTGGATTCGCCAAAAGCAAACAGAGAGAGAAATGTCGTGGATCATATTAAGATAAAAATGATTACTTACATTACTTGTTGGAGGTTGCCTTAATAATGTTGATTAGTAGATGTGACAGAAAGCGTGGCCGTGCCATCGTGTTGACAGAGATCAACAAGCTGGCGCACATGCTCCAAATCACTACATTTTTTAAATTTCTCACCCCTTTTTTTCCCACCTTCTCAACATACTCAGCTGTTTACACCGAAGCCTGAATTTCTGTAAATAACAGTGTTCTCTTAAAGTGCTGTAATCATGTTATTTTGCTCCCCAAATTGCCTCGTGGTTCAGTCTGATACTGCATAACACAGAAAAATACTGTTTAGATTTTGCTGTAAATTTATATCAGATATTTGCAATGTAGTTTGTCAGGTTGGAGTAAAAAAGTCATAAAAAATGTTGCATTTGAGTGTCAGAAAATGTCTCCTGTGAGTTACACTATGTTGACATGCAACAATTTTCCATCATGTACAATATTTACATATGTACATTTAGTTCTAGCACAGGAGATTGTGTTATTTTTGTACAACACATTGTGGTCCTGTGTGTCACATTTCATACTGTAAGCTAGCCATGACTTTTTTTCTATTGTTACCACAATTGTTTTCCTAAATCAAATTGTTTTAGCAGCTTTAATCTCACATTTCACTAATCTTAATGAAAGTGGTTTTAATTGTCATAGCTCAGTTGAGTAAACACGTGCGCATTTACAATTTGGTATTGTAGAAATCTTCATTTTGTTTCATATATCGATAATAACCATGGTGCAGTTTAGCTCAGACAAAGAGATGAGGCAGCTGGCAGGTCACTGAGTGAAGTGAAGTCCTCACTCAGGATGTTGTGGCTCATATTTGCAGCAAAGACACTCAGTCTGTTCTGGAAAGAAGTGACATGTGGTGCAGTGGGAGGAAGGTTACAGCTTCTGAAGCTGCTATTTCTTAGTACTGCTATGTCCCTTAAGATTTTTGGGATGTTTTGGCCTTTATGTGATGTACACAGGGAGGCCTGGAAGAGAGAGTGAGGGGCTAAAACATGCAATGAATGTCTGAGGCCGGACACAGGCCAGCATCCACCTGGACACAGCAGCTGAGGTATCGGCTTTTCTCTGTGCAGAACAAAACATTGCTGGACTTGGCCTTCGCTAGACTTAGTCCATGCCCCTTGTGGCTCAGCTTGGTTGCTGTGAAGCCAGATATTTCTGACCAGTTATTAGGATACTGAATCATTGTTGTCAGCCTACAGTGTATTCCCATGTACAGGTTGTTCCAGAGGGTTGGGCAGCTGTTTGTTTGGCCACAAGTAAGACTTTATCCAAACAAACTTCTGTATGTCCTTGATGAAACTTTGAAGGAAAATTGACTTTCCTAA
Organism: Lutjanus campechanus; assembly: GCA_027495735.1. NCBI lineage: Eukaryota > Metazoa > Chordata > Actinopteri > Lutjaniformes > Lutjanidae > Lutjanus > Lutjanus campechanus. The sequence continues at coordinate 51,958 of JAJHUR010125663.1, read as the reverse complement.
CAGCTTTCGGTAGCTCCAGAGTACATCCACAACAGTTTACAGGCGGAAAGTGTCCTTTCTTTCGATATAATTTATGTATTTCTGAGTGAAAAAAAGACACTTTTTCTGTTTCAGGGGGACTGAATTCATCCAAAAATGCCTCTAACATGCTCTCATAACTGCTGGTAATTGCACTAAAATTGTTGTAATAGTGGAAAACCAGTACACATACAAATGAGAGACTATTGAAGAGCTTCACTATAAATGCAGTCCAAGTGCTCTGAAATAAGAACAAAATAAACAGCAAAAAAGTGAGATTATAAATCCAGCAATCTCAGCCTCTGACCCAAGTCAATCAATACCAAGGACATCAGCGTTTGTCCGCAGGGTTTTGTCCTCGGAAGATTTGCATCAAAAAAGATTCAGTTTTTTTTTTTTTTTCGTCAACATGCTGTGACATTGAATAACACAGAAACACACAAAGGAACATTGTGAGAGTGTTTTTTTTTTTTTTTGAGTGCCGTTGAGTTTTGAATGGGTGCTGAAGTGGGTTTGGAAGAATTTCTGAGAGGCTGGCATTTAAAGGCGATTAATCAACTTGTCATAGTGGAGAAAAGTAGCACCAGTGACTAGTACGCTGATTTTTAATGAAGGATAGCTCATAGAAAATTGTGTTTGTGTGGTCACTGAGTAAAATCGCAACACTCATGTATGAGGAAGTGCGGAAATGCTTTGATCAAACTGATAATGAGGAGTCGAACTGCTTTGCTTCGAAGTATCCCTGCATTTCAAATCACATATTTTATCTTTATACTTTCCTGCAGCTGCCCTTAAAAAGTATCTGCTGTTTCATGCAGTGTGCATATAACTGGGACACACTGCTTTCTTACACAATGGCACCCTGAACTTTGACCGTCTTGCCCATGCAACTGTCCCAAAGGATTGTGGGTCAGAATCGCCAGAAAAGCATGCTGGCTTGTGCACAGCAAAATGGGGCTGGATGCAGTAGGAAACGTTGGTATTTTTGACATAATGCATTTAACATACTATGTCTTGGGGCATACTGCATCTTTTTCTGGCATACTTGTGTGCCAGAATTATGGTATTATGGTAGTGTGGGTTTTGGAAGGCACGACTTGTTACCTGAGGCCATTTTGGTGTGTCACAGTGTGATTTCATCGTGTTTTATTTTCCCAGCAGTCTTGTCCACAGTGAAATTGTCACAACCACATTGTCCGCCTCCCGTCAAGGCCCGAATCCCCCTCAGACGGATTCTGTGGCCGTCATCACCACTGCGGGATAATGGCTTCGCTCTGTGGAAAGCCGAACTTGTGTTTTTTGCTGTGAAAGCCCTGCTAGATTGTGATTGACGAAATAATCTCAGCATTTAGGTCCATTTAGTTGCTCTTCTGGAGGTTATCACACAATCTCTGCAGAAAGAGTCATGGAATTGGAGACGTTCAAACTTTATCTCTTCTGAGCTTTTCAAGGACCAAAAGTTTATGTCCTTGTTGACCTTGGAAATATTTCTTGAGTTCCAGAGCAGCTACCAAAAGGATTTTGTGGTATTAATCTTCTGTTCTGTTGAATCTTTTTCTGTTCAATTGAAAACACCACACTTTGACTTTCAAAGCTTAAACAATTAGTGTCCTCAGTTCCCAAACACTTACAGTAGTGAGTGTTAAAAGGAAAGGTGATGCATCACAGTGGTAAACTGGGCAGGCATCAAACTCTGAATCTGTATATTTACAAAAAAACAATAAATTTAATGTACTTTATTCAATTGAAATTAGGTAATAAAGATTTTACAAATGATTACATTCTGTTTTTGTTCACATTTTACAACATTTTTGGAATTTGGGTTGTATTTATGTGTAATTTTTCTCTGAATCTATGTAGAGAATACTAACTATAATACTCTGTGTTTAACACCTTTCTTTCATTCGGGTGACCGCCACGTTCTGAAGTTCCTGAAACACTTCCATAGAAAACTCATTTCAACTAATAACCTTCTTTATCATTAAATTGACTGCGCTGCAAGCTTTTGTTAGACTTTTGATAGTCTACAGCCTTTACCACAGCTGTTATTCTTTTACTCTGATTAATTGTATTTAGGTCTTTTATTAGATTTGTGTTAATATGCCTGTTGTGTGTCTGCTCACATCAAGTCGGCGACCCCCTTGAGGACCTGACTTCCAGTTAGTGGGTTACATGTAAACACTCTTTATTAGCTGAGCATGGAGAGAAACTGTGGTCAGCTTCCTTCTGTCCTCTGAGGATCAAACTCGCAACAGTTGTCGGTAGATTCACAGCTTGATGGAGGTACGCTGAACAACAACTGCCATCCCATATCAAACATAGTTCCTTGCCATTAACTCATCATATCCTCTCCACGGATACCCCACCTCCCCCTGAGTCGCCATGCATGTAATAAAGATTGTGTCACTCTGTGGCTTGATACGGTTGTCTGAGTCTATCAAGGTCCAGGTTCCTTGGGGAGAAATGAAAAAGGACTGCAGAAGCAGATCCATGGAAGCCGGGTAAAATGAGATTGAGAGCTCTTTTCCTTTTTATGTCTAGATATTTTGAACTGATGTTCCACTTTATAACAGCATAATGACATAAGCGCTACAAATTCACAGGCATTTGGAGATAAGTGGAGGGAGTCATTGAGCAGATTTTAGGCGTGATTATTATAAATTAGGATTCTTGAGAAACGTGTGGGCACATTTTCATAAGGTTGGATCTCTTCATTTTTGAAATCTCGTAAATTTATTCAAATTAAAAGCTGCTGTTGAAGTTAAAAACGAGGGGAGGAATACTGATAACACTTACAAAAACCTACACCGCTGATAGATCTACATACAAGCAGATAGTTTTTATGTGCTTGACCTCCTCTTCTCGCCACACACCCACAAAATCCACTCGGAGACAAAGTTGTTTGCCCTGAGGTTACTTGCCTCATTGGCTGCAGGCTAATAGCACTGACCTCAGCCACAATGAAAGCCTTTAAGTGCCTTGTACTTTCCAAATTCAAATGTTTCACAGACCTCCTCCTTGACAGCCTCGGCTGAGTATAATACAGTCAGCACTGGGCTAAACTTGGTTGAACTTTACCTACTTTCCGACCCCTGAAGGAGGAGGCATAATGTGTTGTACAGGTGGAGGGAGGATGGAGATTTTAAAGTAGACACAGAAATAAGAGAGCGATGCTGCGAGGAGCAGCAGCAGGTTGTTCAAATTCCTCCAAAAAAGCTGTCAAAGAAAGATTCTCACAAAGGATGACAGATCAGTAAAAATATCCTGTAGCTGTTTTGCATTATGGTCTATTGAGGCGGCTGTCGGTGGAGAAATGAGTCCTTCTAAGATGGATTTCTCCCGACATGAATATTGGTGCAAAGTGATGAGTCTGGAAAGACGCCCCTGCTCTTTATTTTGATGAGCTGATGTCAAAGCCTGCTATTTATCTTTGATGTTAGAGATAGCTGAAGGTTTTTTTTTTGTTTTTTTTTTGTCTGCCTTAAACATCAGTTACATGCTTGAAATGTCTTGCTGTGATGTTATGCTGTCCACAGCTACAGTAGCAGGGGGAAAAAAAACAAGAGAAACCATCAATCAACTCCTGGAACAGGTCCTCTAAAAACAACAGTGCTGTGGACACATGACTGGGTCTTGAGTCATGAATTTTAAGAGCTCAGACTCGACAGTACAAAAACTTTAACACCAGTGACTCAGGACTTCACTCTGACTTCAGACTTTTACCCTGGATGGGCTTGATATCCAAGCGCAAAGATAAAAAAGAAAGGATGTTATAAAACAATTCTGCAATGACTCAACTCCTTTCAGTGGGTATACGGCGCTTTAGATCAATCTGATAGCAGCCGATCTAGTTGCACAAGCACGAGAGAAAGGTGCGTTTTTCCAGTCCTGAACGGCAGACAGACAACAGATGATTCCTTAGATCATCACACAAAAAAACCCAGACAGCATTCCGCACGCACTTGAGTCAGAAATCACAAATGAATCCCCATAAAGAGATGAATAAATTTATACAAGACAGTCTAAAATGAGAGATGTGTGAAGATTTGACTGGTTCCCTTTTTCACCAGGTGGCTTATAGTAATAAAACATGACTGTCAGAATAGTATAGTTTATTTAGGCCCTAAATATCCCCCCAAACAAATCAACATCTAATATTTGTGTTCATTAAAATCATATTTATTATGATGTGATGGGGGGTCTTACTGTTTGAAATTCAGTAAATTAGATAATTCCTCATAAAGCCTTTAATGTGATATTAGCAAGCATGAGGGAGGGCGCAACCAGCCAGCAGTAGATGTGTGAGTGAGTGTGTGTTCCTTGTTTTTATATATATCAGTGGGAACTCGTGTCACCATGGGGACAAAAATTGAAGTCCCAGCAGGTAGAGACTGCTTTTTGAGGATTTATTGTCTTCCTATTACAGAAGCAATTCCTAAAGTCATGGATGTACCCTAATCTTGTCTCCTCATTAGCAAATCCTAACAACTCGATTCTTCAGTTGGCACCCGTCCTGTCATGCCTGTATCTGCGTTTAGAATGTACATGAGACAGCCTGTATCCATGACAACAGCTGTTCAATTTTAGCTTTAATGAGTCAAAGGGATTAATCATGTCGGTGGGAAAGAGGGAATCCCATTTTTTTCTTGTTTTTTTTCCCCCCACAAATTATTAGCCAAGGATAAAGATTTGAGTGGACGTAGCATTTAATTGTCTTGGCAGTGGATATGTACCCATAAATACGTGATCTGGGAAATTTAAAGCATCATCATGCGTTTGAGCAGCCTTTCAGTCGTAATATTTCAGTGTTCATGTTGTTCCCCATCCTCATTTTCACTGCCATACAGACCTAACATCAGTGGTGCTGCCATTTTTGGCATTTATTTTGAATTTAGGACAGGGTCTATGCCATCCTAACTTAGGATTTCTAACTTGGGAAATTCTTATGTTAGAATGCTTCTGTAATAGCTAAATCCCTATCTTAAGATAAGATGGGATATATTTCCTGAATGCAGTTCAGAAACATGCTTCTGTAATACCAAAAATCCTAACTGTCATCCTTCATTCATTCATTCATTCACATAAAGTTTCATCATAGGACTGCAGATGCTAAATATGGCCACAATGCCGTTGTGAATAATGAAGTTGTAGCTGACAAATTAGTGCTCCCATGAGCAGTCAGTGACTTAGATGGGAGGCAGTCAATGTGACAGTCATGAGTTGAGTTTTAAACTGCACATTCATTGTTTTTTGAGTCTGGTCAGTGGCCCTACACTTCAAATTATGACGCTTTATGCACGCCTCCAACATCAGATTTGTGCGAGCAGGACTTTGTGGTCAAGTTAGCAACAATAAACAGACAACATCCAATTAGAATTGAGAAATAAAGCTTGCTGAGAGACATAATAAGCACATGGTTAATGTGAAATGGTTGCAGTTTGGTTTAGATTAGACTAAAACTACTTGGTTAGGTTTCGGGAAAAGATAGTAGTATGTTACTAATCTATGATAACTGGTCGGTCTAATTGGTTGTTGATTGGTTTCGCAAGGGACATAAACAGCAGCCTCCAGGGTGAAGATACCTTCCATCCACGTCAACCTCCTCCATATGCAGAATTTCTCGCTCTTTACTGACTTTGACGGCACATCAAAACATATGCTAGAGGGGCGCCTCCAGAAATGATGCAAAAGGGGTACCATACTTTGACACGTAGGACCACTGACCAAGCTGCCATAATTGACACACTGACAGGCTGATCTGTCCAACAAGCCTGGACCTGAATATCATTCATATATAAGAAAAAAGTCTAAGTATTTCTCTGTTTGTACAAGAGAATCTTAAATGAGGCCCTAAACAGGCTTGTCTTGTCACGTAGGAGACAGGAGTCTTTTGCTTCTGGGATCCTGCTTGTTTGATGTGTAGCTGTGACCACAGGGATGTCGGCAAAGTTTTTCTCTTATTGCATCACAGAGGCCAAGGGGTCATCCACAATATGAGGTACCTGAGCTATTTTAGATTCTGTGTTATTGTATACTCAGTGAAAACTAAAGGGAGCTTCTCCCAGTGCTGCTGAAATGCGTCGCAAAGCTCCTTCAATGTCACAATCCTGCTAAAAACGGCGTTTCTTTGAGGTATGACAGTAACAATAACAATGTACATCAGGGGTTCTGCATCATAATACTATAGAATAGATTGTACCTTCAGGGACTGTCAACATTTTGCAGTCTGTGACAGTAAAAATACTCCTTTCCATCACAGTAGTTTTCATTTTTCATGAGAGGCTTGCTGTTGCTTCGTTAGTATAAGAGGCAGCGGAAGAGATAGACGCAGCTCTTAAAAAAGACTTTAGACAGCAGGAGACGGGCGTTTTGGAGAGAAATTGCAAATCTGTCTCTTCACTCTTTTCATTATCTAACATCATGACGAAGTGAGAGTACCCAAGGGAAGTGGCAACAGATATAGCAGCGAGTATCAATAATTCATGCGTTCATATATTGAACAAATACGAGCTCGCTATTGTCAGGCAGTTAGATATAATGTTACTGAAATGGAGAGGAAAGAGCCAGAAGCAATCTCAAATGGCCCGGTGATCGTTATTCATCGGTGGTTAATTGTGCTAATTCTGGAAAGGCTAAGATATGCCTCTGCAGACCAATGAAATTAATGTGTGGAGGAAGAGGTCCTCTGTTGTTTAAGAAATTAATTACAAACGTTTAATGAAAAGGAAATGTTCCCATTTGCATTTTCATGGCTGGAATATCCAATGAATCTCACGTTGATGTAGATTGACAGGGATTTTTCTTTCCAACGTTGACCACTCGTGAATGGGAATTGCCTTTTAACTAACATATTTAGTCGTACTTAAATAATGTCTCCAAGTCTTTTTCATTGATTTTGGACACGGCTCTTGAATAGCACTCCTAGAAATAGAGGGGCTTACGAGGCCTGTGACCTTTGAGCCCTCAGTCATCACTGCATTAAGAACTGCATTAAAAACCCACATAAATGTATAAAGGATACTACATGGGCTCAGGAACATTTAGAGAAACCATCGTCAGTAAACAACAACCGTTTGTCTCCAAATGCAAGTTAAAACTCTACCATGCCAAGAGAAAGACATCTATCAACAACATCCAGAAACACTGCAGACTTCTCTGGGCCCCGGGCTCGTTGTACTGAAAGCAACTGCATATAGGTCAAAAAGTTTTTGCAAATCTTTGCTTTCTGTTTTTAAATACGTTTTACACAACGACCTGACTTTTTTGGAATTGTTGTATATTCCCGTGCGTTCCTCCAAGAAGATATGGTACAAAGAACCCTTGATGAAACTCTTTCTTCCAGAAATGTTTTTTAATGGTACTCTTCAGAGGCAAATGGTTCTGGTTAGAACCTCAGTCCTTCAGGCAGAACCCCTTTGGAACCCTTATTTCTGAGTGTACTTTTCATCATTTTGCCTCCCACATTCTCCTGCACCTCGCAACATCGTCGCTGTGTTTCGTGCCATTGTTCAATAATGCTCCCTCCTGCAGCGACCGGACACTTCTTCCTGAACCCACGGGGCAACATGCCCCGAGATGAAAAACCATTTTCAAGTATCCAGGACATTCCAATGATGCCACAAATTTATGAAGATGTTGTTCTGCGAGCTGTTTTGACCCTAGCATGATGGCAAAATACCCCGAGGATACCCTGTAATGGATTGCGCGATACGGACACGGAACCAGCCAACATCAGTCACTCCCCGAGAGGGAAACAAGATGGGGGTGTGAGGACTCTCATTTTGATTAGGAGTGCCTCATTCCCTCACTTGTTTTGTTCAAGGCCTGAGGTCTGAGTTTTGAAAGCATGGGACCTTCAATGATCTTCAACAGTTTGTTTTTAACAAGCAATGACAAACAACATCATCTCCTTTCCCCCCTCCTCGGCTCTCCCACTCTCCAGGCTTTTATCTTTGCTCAGCCTTTGAACCAGGCCTTAAGGCAGCCGCATTGAAATAGACATGGCCCTGAGGAAGCCCGACTCCAAACAGAATACCCTCTAATTCTAGTATCTCTTTCTTACAAAACAGCCGACTGGCCAAAGGGAGGAAAAAATACTGCTGTTACATCTCTCCCTATTAATCACTTTCCAGTTCTGAAATCTAGACTTAGTAGGAAGTTTTCCATTTTTAGTTTATCAAGTTCAGCCAAAAGAAATCCCAAAAAAGTGTAAACGATGCCCATGACTTTTTAGAAGTCACCCAGTACATTCATTTTATGCTACTTCTTCTTTCTAGTTACTTTTCAGATTAAGAGTTTGCATAAAATACACGTGGTAAGCTTTTAAAATACAATGTACTGTTAAAGATTAAATGTTTTCTACTTGTGACACCTTACAAAAATTTGAATATATTTGTGGAATCTCTTTGCAGAGATGGCAAATGTACTTGTGAAGGACATTTCTACTGTATATGTTTGTGCAAAGCTAACTGAACCTCCACGGTCGAGTCTCCCTCTCTCGTCTGCTTTATCTTTTACATTGTTTTCGTTTTGTTCCATCTGTCGTGCATGATATGCACTGATGGATACACCAAGCAATCGTCTTTGTTATGCGCTATTGTCTCATTCATTTAGGCTGAAATCAGTTTTGATGTTGGGGAGCGTGCAAGCAATGATGCAAAAAATCCCCTCCAATGCGTTAAAAGTAAAGTAACAAGCCCGTTTTGGAAATATAAGGAGCAGAAAATGCAGATATTTGTGTTAAAATGAAGGGTGAGGATGCAAAAAAGTTGGTAAAGTACTGAAGGATCTGCTTAAATACAGTAATAAAGTATTACCCTTCTATGTCACATATACCTTCCCTTCTAAACTCCTCACATGGTTTGATTTAAGTGCCTCAAGCTGTTGAAGTCCACTAAATTTTCTTGTTTGGATAATAGACCTTTTTCATCCCATATTAATATGTAATAGTAGAGTAAACACAGGTCTAACCAATGATATTAATTAAGGTCATGTTCCATTTAGTGAAGCAGTAACTTTCCAGTGAGCCAGTATGCACAACAGCACCACCCTAACTCTCTTTGAAATAAATGGAATGGACACTTCATTAATATCTGTGTTTACTCGACTATTTCATGTCAAAACAGCAGTTAGAACGGTCAAAACTGAAACAAATTCACAATGTGCAAACTTCAACAAACATTTACAGTAGATAGAGTTCCAGACTGCTCCTCAGCCTGAACAGGAAGCAGAATATTTGTAGTGTCATAAAATCCATACAGTTTTTGAAGGGAGCTCAACGTTTTTTTTTTTTTTGCTTGATGCGAGTTTCCTTGAGTAAAGCATCATTATTTTAAAGGACAACATCAGTTAAGATTCGTCTTCCTCAACTCACTTTCCAATGGCCTCTGCAGAATCAAACTTCAGCCTCCCACTCTGTGCTCTTTAGTCTTTGTAAGTAATTTCTCTGGTGAACCAGCAGGGATCAGTAGAAGATGAGTGTGTGCTGCTGGTCTTTTATCAAGACTCATGCGATGGGGCAGTACAGGGAATCAAAAACTGCAGTATTGGCACTGAAACTAGAATTAATGTACATTGGTAATGTTTTTTCATCACCAACAACTGCTTGATAAGGCGATAAGGCTGACATTTAGTGTCATTTACCGACAAGTCATAAGCAATATGATGACAGCTGAAAATACACTTTTGTCAATTCAACAGTTTTCTTGAGATTATAAACACCTAAAAGATATGTTTGACCTTTCAGACATACATGTAAATCATTTTTTAGTACAACCCCAATTCCAAAAAAATAGTGTCGTTGTGTGAAATGTAAAAAAAAACAAAAAAAAAACAGTGCAATGATTTGGGACAAGGGACAAGGCCAAAAAAACCCAGCATTGAATGCCTGCGGCACTGCAATAAAAACCCATTAATACCGAAAGGTACATACAGGTTTGGAGCAAGATGACCATCCGGACATTTGGCATGCCAAATTCAGAGTGTATATTTACAAAAAAACAATAAGGTTTATCAGTTTGAACATCAAATATCTTGTCTTTGTACTGTATTCAAGTAAAGCATTCAATGTCGTAATGATGCGAATATCAAAGTTGTGATTGAACTTGTGTTGCAGCCTCATCAGAGAAAAGATTGTATCAGCATTTCTTTAAGAATTTTACTCCAAACAGCAACTTTTAAGTTGACATAAATCAGTCTAAAAGCCTGTTTTCACCACATTCACCTCCTGAGATAAGCAGTTTGTCCGTTAAAGACAAATTACCAAAGAGCTTATGTACCCTGATGGATGCATAACAAAACAAACCTTAATGCCTCTTCTAACATAAATCAAACACTCTGCACAAAGGAGTAAGACGACAATTAGTTTATTAGTTAGAAGTTTCCACGGTAATTGCCAACATCCTCTTTATTCCTCTCTGAAAGGTCACACTTCATCAAAGCTACTTGCTTAAACATTTGTCATTAACAAAAGTGAGAAAATTGACACCAAAAGTGTAAAATGACAAATGACATCAAGAAGTAGTCTGACATGTGACGTCACTGTACCCTGGAAGCACAACATTGAGGCTGGAACACTGAAGTCCGCCCTGTGGAGATGGGGTGCAGAGTTTTTGTAGCAACATCTGCCACCGCATTGCTCAGAGACCTCAGGGGATCACAGGCCAGAGCCTGCGCTTAGCCATCAAAGCTGCGTCGGAGGCAGCGGAGAGAAGAAGTCAGTAACTTTGGATGCAAAGGCAAGACCCCTGCTGGGCCACCGAAGTTGCAAGCCAAGACGACACAGAGGGGGGTGTTTCTGGAGTGCCAAAATGCACTGTTGAACCCCCCAGAGGCATTGTGGCCTCATCAGTAAAACTTCAAGGAAGGAGGGTGCCCACTTGAGAACTCCTCTGTCAACTTTCCATCTTCAGTCCCTCCATTGTTGCGTTCGCCACAAGCGAGAAGGCTCACACGTAAGTCGGGCTGCGGCAATTACCGTAATACCACGGCTATGTTTAGTTCACTACTGTCATCACTGCAAATTTTATTTTGAAGGGTCATTCCTATTGCTTTGGAGCTAATCTCTTTCACTTTTTCAGCAGTTGAAAAATTGTGTTGGAGGGGCATGAAAATGGCTAAATCCCTACTAAAGAAAAGATAACAGTTACTAGCTTGTTTGTGTTCGTACCTTTCGGAACAGGTGCTAACTTGCCGTTTTCAGGGCATAGGTTTATTAGCTCGGAGGTTGTTGTTGTTTCTTGTTGTGGCGGGGGACTTTGAAAACACAGATAGATTCGCCATATGGGGCCTGAAACAGGTCCCCAGTGGCAGGCTTATACCAACAGTCTAGATCTAGTGAGTCAGACCATTACTCCACTGTTGCCTAGTTTGTTGCTTTTTCACTGTGGTAAGACAGATGTTGGGAATGTTTTGGCAAATGTTTTTAGCCTTCTTTTTTGACTTGGATGAAACTAATTCAATAAAACATGTAGATTAGTGAGCTGAAGGTAGATTTTTAGTCCCTTTGGGCAGAGCCAAGCTAGCTGTTTCCCCCTGTTTTGATTCTTTATCCTAAGCAAAGCAAACCGGCTGGTGGTAGTAGCTTCACATCCAGTATATTTCCCAAGTGTGGGTGAAAGCACATATTCTGTAACACAAATATGAATACAGATTGAGCAGTTATTTAGCTACACGAGCATCTGAATCATTTTACTAATTTTATTTCAAATGCAGCATCCGCAGCATTCTGATACAAACTGCATCCTTTGTCAAAGTTGAATGTTGAAATGAAAATGCTGTGTTCACTTCATTGGAATACACTTCAAACACATTTTCCTGTCTGGTACATGATATTCAGAAAGATTAATACATGCAGGGCTAACACGAGTGACATTTTAGTCTGAGACAATACAACAAGAACAGCTTGACCAGCGAGAGATCTGCTGTGTTCACAAAGCTCCATGAACTTTGTGTACTTCCTTTTTCTATTGTCGTTCGCTCCATCGATAAGAGCGTCATCCATTCTGCATGCAGCCATGAGGTTCAATTACCCCTCAGCTAATAAAAAACCTATTATTTGGATCATATTTCCTCTGAATGAGACTTCAAATGAGAGATGTTCTCTCTTGAATTTGGAAAGGAGGCACTGAGTTCTCCTGCGGCACCTGGCCCACTTATTACAAAAATGCATGTCGGCTTCCAATGCACATTCATCCCGCTCATGTTCTGACTTTGTTTATGCATTTGTTTGTCTGCAGTGGTGGAAAGTAAATGTTTGCATTTACTCAAGTGCTTTGAAATGCTGATAATAAATCCAATGATAAATTATACTGTATAATATAACACTCACAGGGGCTAATCAGTGCATCTGATACTTAAAGTACAACTTTAGCTGACAGTTCTTTTATTTATTTAACATTTTGAATGCCAAACCTTGTAGTATTTACACATTGTTGTACTACTTTGCTCAAGTGAGGAATCTAATTAATTATTCCACCACTGTTTGTCTCTCTGTAGCCCGTCTCGTTTTGGACTCAAGCATGTCCTGTAATCCAAAAAGGATTTTGAGTGAAATTCACCCCTCAGTGACATGAATTCATATCCAAAAATGCGCCGGCAGGCATCCAAATCAAAACCACCTGTGAATATTGTGGAAGCAGAGATCCAAAATTTGTTTTAGTTTCCCGTAGTTTTGTTTTACTTTAGTCTATTTGATAGTGACAGTGCTCAGTGATCAACAGAAAAATACTGGAAATGAGCCAGAGTAACTTTAAAGGCTAATTTCCATCTGCTGTCTCTAGTCTGATGTTAAGGATGCTGCCTAAAAAGTGGAATTAAACAACATATCTTGCATCAGTGCTGAATTTTATGTACAGGTTTTGAAGCAACATATGCTGTCATCCAGACCACAACTTTTTGGGGGCGTCCCTGATTATTTCAGCAAGACAATGCCAAGACACATTCTGCCTGTCTTACAACAGTGTGGCTTTATAGTAAAGGAGTGTGGGTATGAGACCGGCCTTCCTGCAGTCCGTACCTGTCTCCCATTGGAAGTGTGTGGCACACGAAGCGGAAATATGACAAACAGCTTCAACAATTAGTGTCCCCAGTTCCCAAACGCTTACTGAGTGATGCAATACGGTGGTAAACATGCCCTTGTCCCAACTTTTTTGGAACATGCTGCAGGCATCAAATTCAGAAGGAGAGCCTGCCACTGTGAGTGTCGACTTTGACTGGAGCTACTCTTATGGAAATTAAATGTGCAGGTCCTGATTCTTGGTGCAGCCTATGAGCAACCATTCTGCTGCTGCCATACACATCAACCAATAAATACATAAATGCCACGTGTAGTTCGCCTCAGTTCATGCTAACTATGTACAGTAAGCAAAAGAGGACTGACAGGGAAAAGGACTGATCCAGACAGACATCACTTAAGCAGACACATGCACACATGTATACCATTAATTTGTGTCAAATTACAATCAGCATCCAAGAGAGTGCATTTCACACTCGGCTGACAACAGACCTGCAAAGATGTGCAGTTGCTGCATTGCATCCTGGTCTGTTGAGGCTACTGTCAGCCAGGAAATTGCTATTTCTGCCTCCACCGTGATGGATTTCTCCCCGTGTGATCACTGAACGTTGGTGTGAAAAGGTGGATCTGGGAGGAAGCCCCTCTGTCTTTGATTCAGAAAACCTGACACTTATTCCTTACGTGTTCCAGAATCATTTTCTACCGTCAAAAGCTGCAGTGGAGAATATCTTGATGCATTGTCATGTCGTCTGTATGGAAACTTATCTGCACCACCTACTGCAACATAGTCTCAGAAATGCAAGCTGCATCACCAGTTTAGTGTTTTAATGAGACTTATCCCTCCAGGAATGTCAGTTGAAACATATTTTCATATTTTCATTTCACAAAAAAATGTTGTGGTAACACTTAACCATCATTACATCATTAATAAATCATTATTAATTAATAACAATCATTCATAAATTGGAAAATGATAGTTAATTAGAATTTTTAAAAACACTATTTCAAATTAAAACACTCAAATGATGTTTACATATGCTTTATAAACCATTTATTAGCAATAATAAAGGCTTATAACATCAGTTGCAGCTTCATAAAGGCCATCCAGATAATGTTTAATGACCACACACTCCACTTTGGTCAGTGGTCCTGCTCTTCCAGCTGACACAGTTGGTACCCTTCTACAGTCAGCTTTGCAAGCGCAGAGCTCAAGTCAAGTTAGCAATAATAAATATGCAATGTGAGGGTAGATTTTCAAAATACAGGCACAAAAACTAAGAATCCACAATAAATATCAGGGCTGATAAATTATCCGGTAATAGGAAATTTACATGATTATTTTTGTTCTTATAGCCTTTAAATATCAGCTATGACAATATCTGATTCGACAGTCTATGTCAAAGCATTTCATTTGAATTCTTGAACAAAATGCTCTCTAAAAAGAATATCTCTTAACATTTGAAGAGCTGGAACAGTTCTTGCCTTTGGTGTAATAATGTCATGTAGATTTGGTTCAGACAGAGCTGCGGAGTGATAATTGATTCACCTTTGCTCACGACATCTTAGCCTTTTTTTTTTTTTACTTTTAGGTATGAATAAACTTCAGGTTATATAAACTTCTTTTTCAAAATACAAAAATGTGAAACTGTTCTCTGTATCAGCCGTGAACAGCGAGTTTAATTATTTAATTCATTTACCAATGTGGTAAATACAGAAGTAGGATATAAAACGTACAGAAATCCAAACTCTACTAGTGTTTCTTTACCTTTCAAACATGCAGTGCACTCAGTTAATTTCACTCTTTGCATCGCAGTAATAAACAGCCTGCCGTGAGCTGTGTTTGCGTGTTTATGCTGATATAAGAGACAGTCTGCATCTTATGTAAAGCAGTCCAACATTGCTTTTTCTCTTAGAAGTACACCTAGCAAATTATTGTGGATCAGCAGAGCTTATAATGAACTCGGAGAGGGTCAACTACTGCGTGTGTCTGTAAGGTGAGAAAATAAAACCTTGCACCACATGTATAATAACACATTTCTCCCCCTTAGGTCTAATAGAGATCTATGTGTTATTCTCTCATGTGTTCTAACAGCTGAGGAAAGAGCAGAATGGATTTTTTTTTTTTTTTGTGCTGTATCTTTCATATGGTATATGGAAGCAGGCTCAGTGAGAATACATCAGCTCCTGCAGAGGCTGACTTTTTCGAACTTACTTTCCTCCTCTCTCTCTCTCTCTGATATTTACACACCGAACACACGCGCACTCTGAAATTAATGAGAAAACAACTTAATGGAGTGGCTGAGGGCTTCATAAGCAGGCCTGACGATGTTCGCCTACACCAGACTATTTGGAGATTGAAATCTAATTCACACAGTACCTTAATCTAATTCAAACACCACTACAAAGATTCTCATAATTATGACTGGCATTTAATTATAGATGTTGTACGCTGGTGATCGAAGAAGAAAAAAAAAAGCTTGGCAAATTAAAAAGTTGTGTGGCATGTAAATCATGCTCCATCTGAGCTTTTCTTCCGTCAGAAAAGGATTGTCTAAATAATTTGGACTAAATGGCGATAAAAGGCCTAATGTCTAATTTGTCTTTGGTAAAGGAAAATAGATCTGGGCTGATTATAGGGGCTGTCACATTAGCAGCAGGCCCCGCTAGATATGTTGTTGTTCACGGCTGCGGCTGAGACAGAGGAAATGGGATAAAAGGTGAGGAGGGTGTACAGGCTTTCTAACTGGTTGTCAGTTGTGAACGATGTCGACTTTTCCGAGCGGGAGCTCGCTGCCACAACAGCCGACAGTATCATCCACTTCACTCGCTACTGTGTTTTCTTATCTGCTTAAAATTCTGCATCATCTGAAGCCTTTTCCACTCTGTGATTTTCAGCGATGCTGCAGCTCTTCCATAAAAAAAAAAAAAAAAATGTACCGAGCGAATAACACAGGTGATGAATTACAATTTCTACAGTATTATCCCGCATTTACATACATTTTTAAGTCTCAAAAGGAAGCCTCATTTCATGCTTTATTCTGTTGTTTCTCTGATTGTTAAGGTTTTTAAATCTTGCCGTGAAGTTACCAGTGGCCATGTTTATGTCATCGTTATTTATCAATGCACATTAATGACACCTGAACAATATAAATACCCAGGTTTAAACAAATGGATGGATGGAGTTTGAGAAAGAAAAGTCACTGCGCATATTAAAGAAAATGTATAGTGCAGCATCCTATCAAACCTGATGAAATCTCCTTATAGTAACACTGTTGATACTTAGGGTAAATTTACTGAAGTGCCACACTCGTAAAATGACAATGGCGACTTGATTGAAGCTATTATATAAACTCACCTTCGGAGAAATAAAGTATGTCATATATTTATTGACTAAATCATAAAATGACCATGACATAATCAAAGATGAAGGAAAAACTGGCTTCTGCAACAACGCTACAGCCACTTTGTTCTACTTTGAATGACTGGTTTTGTTTCGTTTAACATTTATTAGAGTTCAAATCAATCCCGATTGTTGGCAGGATTTGTTTGTGTGAGTCG
The DNA here is from genome assembly GCA_027495735.1 of Lutjanus campechanus. Classification (NCBI taxonomy): domain Eukaryota; kingdom Metazoa; phylum Chordata; class Actinopteri; order Lutjaniformes; family Lutjanidae; genus Lutjanus; species Lutjanus campechanus. The sequence goes on along the minus strand of JAJHUR010125663.1, from coordinate 35,370 downwards.
TAAGAAATCAAGAGAATTTAAGTTCAACTTAAATTGCAATACATTTCTCAGTCTGCAAAACCGAACATGTCTGGGACCGTATTCACAAAACATCCTCAGGCTAAAAGTCGTGCCAAACTGTGTGAGTTAAGAATAAATATAAGTTGTTTTCCAGTCCTAACTTGGGAGGTTTTTATAAGAGTACTTCACAAAACATTTCAACACTAAAAGTGAGTCCTTTGTCTGAGAGAAGTTATATGCAGTCAAGTGGATTCCTAAGTCACTAATACTAACATTGATTCTGTAATATGCTGCAGGTAATGTGTCTCATCACATCAGTGTTTTGTAAAAACAGAATAATACATATTTTGATGACAAATCAAAACAATCCAAAACACCCAAGACGCAAACTCTTTGTTACTTGGAAACCAGTAAAACGGTTTGATCTGAGGCTCAGCCAATCTGACAGAATTATTCATCAAACCAAAACTGCACTCGTCACACGGCAGTTTGTTTGACAGTTCATCAAATGTGCATTAAACACACGACTAAAGCGTTGCCATCCGTTAAAATCGTTGCCATTTGTTTTTGCGTCTTTGTTTCATGTGTGAAATCTGCTGATGCAGTTTACAAAATGTCTAAAATATTTGTTTAATCCATCTGAATTTAATTTGTTGCTCACAAAACCAGAGCGTTCACTCATGAAACATGATGTTATCCATAGCAACGGGGTCACCCTTGTGTCTTCTCTTGGTTCAGAAACCAGATAGCAAACTTATTTCTGTATTTTCTGCTCTCATGATGCCCCTCCCCCCAGTTATGCATTCATTTGACATAGATGGAGACCTTATGTCAATCTTGCATAAAGCAGAAACGTCAGTGTTGTATCATAGCAGAGCACACGGTCACACTGAGTCAGACGACAGTCTGCTACACAAGAGGCACAGACTCAACAACCCACATTCACTATACTGCTCAGGTCAAAGAATCAAGGTGATTTATTATCATTATACAACACAGGGTTGTACATTGAAATTAGAGTTGTAGTTTCGTCATGCTACCCACAAGATACAACATATATACAAGTAAGTAATTGAAAAATCACATAATGTAGACTGTATATAAATAGGTTGAAACTCTATATAGTAAACAATCTGTGGTTGAAGCGAGTTGTTTTTTACCCCTCGCCCCCTCTGCAGGCTGAAGCTCTGCAGGCTGCTGGAGCGCTGCAGGAGCACAGGACATGCGCACCATCGTAAATTTGACATTAAAATAAGTGACGGCTAGTCCCGCATTATAAGTTGCAGCTGTTTATGACCGTCAGTTCTCTGTCAATGTAAAGTTAAGCCTGTTATCCTGAAAACAAAAGCCCGCTGCTTCAAAAAATAGGCACTCTGGACTATGAGATAATGCTCGATTGCTCAATTTAACTGTTATAAACATCTACTCCCTCTATATCGTTAATATATTCTTATGACTCAGACACTCACTCGCTCGCCGAACATTCTGCATTAATTTTAACAACTTCAATTAACGTAAAACAGGCCAACAAAAACAGTTATTCTGGCCCGGAATGGAAATTTCAGAGGACACAGCGGCTGCGGTGTTGATGTCAGAGAAGTGATTATTTCAGCTTCACATTAGGGATGAGCCAGTCCAAAATCACTGGAAGAGTGGGGGGTGGGATGGGAATATGGGATGGGCTATGCATTCCTACCTTTAGGGGAGTAGACTGTTTATTTCACAGTTTTAGCCTGATGTGAAAAAGTGGTATCGAGCTCTCCTTACTTAACATGTTTCCTTAATCTCTGTATTACAGTAAATATATCACAGATTTCTCCCCCCCAAAAAAGTGTTTAAACCTTTCAAATCTTTCAAATCTTTATTTTGGCAAACATCCAGAGAGAGATTTGGTTATTTGTCATAAATTTTACATGTTTGTAGCAGAGGTAGGAGCCTTTTTCACGGTAAACATTTTGACTCTTCCTAACAAGACAATCACAGGTGTAACTTATAACATTAACGACGTCTCAGGCCCAATTAGTGTCCCAGTTTGACGGTGAGTGAAAACGCGCAGGGCCCCGACACCAGCTCAATTTAAATGCAGTCCTTGTTAATGTTATTAATTACACATCTGCTTTTCCCGCAGATCAAAATGTCTGTGGTGACAAACATCATAAACACATTCAGATATTTTTTAATGGTATGGGTACATACGGATACAGACATATTTCAGCTGTAAGCCATCATGAGTGTAAAAGCCATTACAGCACCTGTCACGGGCTGATTTTATAGATGCCCTTGCAGACATGGTGTTTTTTCGCCTCTTCTAGCAAAATGAACTAGAATTCATGACAAGAAAAGAAACTCTAGTGGAAATGTGGCCATTTAGTGACAGCTCAAGCCCTTGTAGAGACACCCTCACACCAACTGCGGTAAAGTCAAGGACTCTTTGTTCAAAGACGCCGCTGAGCAAATCATTTTGTGTGTGTGTGTGTGTGTGTGTGTGTGTCAGAGCCCTTACTCAAAATGACAAAGCCATTAAAAACCGTCTGTCCTTACCACTGTGACTGAGCCACTGCGGACGCTTTGTGGAGGTAATTGCATGCAAACATTTTGAAAATGAGCTTGTAGGCGCCGCGTGGCCTGGAACGGCACTGACCTGCGTGATTCTCCTCGTGTCAGCGTTGGCCACAGTGAAAGAGAGACGAATGGGGAGACCTTCATCTAAAATAGTCCCTGGCCTTCTCTTCTGAGTGTGTTGTCTTGCATGATTTCTCTCCCTTTCTGTCTCTCCTGCCTCTCCGTCTCATATTCTCTCCCTCTCCCTGTCTCTCATAAAAGCCAGCTCGCTCTTGATATCCCCTCTTGTCTGTGCCTTTGACTCGATTTTCACGTAATAACATTTGGTATGTTTTTTTTTGCCTGACCTTGCTGCATTAAGGTCACTGTTGTGTAAAATGCGAGTAATTGATGAGAACATCCCTCCTGACTCCGGTTCTCTTCAACAGGTTCGCTCAGATCAGATCAAAGAATTGCACTATACTATTAAAAGGGGGAATATTTGGAGATTTTTTTATGAAGCGTGAAAGATAAATGGGTGAAAATGAGTCGGCTATGACTCATCAAAGTTTCTGCTCAAACATCATTTAAAGGACAGGAATAGGATGATTTTACTTTTGGCTCATTACCAGCTTTAGTAAGCTACACTTCCCAGACCTTTCACTCTCCCTCTCTCTCACTTTCTCTCTATCTCTGCATGCTTGAGAGGCGTAATCCACCTTTGCAAATATGAAGAGGATATGAATGTACGATTAAATGCTATTGTATAATGCTAATATTAACATTTTGAATTGGCACGGCTTTATTTATGCTGGCAGTGAGAACTGAAAATGACACTCAATAGGAATGAAATAACACAAAGCTGCACTGAATAAGTTCTTGAAATATAAAATACATTTCAGAGTTAATTGTTCATCTCATACTATATATATATATATATATATATATATATATCAAAATATATGTCAATTTTGAACCATAATCCCTCCCTTTTGTTTTCCTCTGAAACATTTTTGATGACTCATCCTGTTTTCGGAGGCGTAATCATAATTGTATCCAATTAAATGTGATTTGGGGCAAGTAGCGACCCACATGCTACCGCCCATCGGCTAATGGTGGAGCAATATCCACACAGCAGTTGTGTGTTTGGATGTCAGGCGTCAAAAACTTTGTTTACATCCCCCAATAATGTAGTTGAGGTCTAATCGTCTTTCCCATTGTCAAACGACAGGGGTGAAGGAGATGTGGGTGGAGGCCAACAGTCCACTCTGTATCGTGCTGCGTTCACAGTCCAATCAAATCTGAACTATGCCACACAATAACATGAATCCAACATAGTGTTAACAAAGATTAATCAGGCTTTTCCTTTAAAAAACAACAACAACAACAAACATTAAATTCACCAGTCTACCTATGAATCCTTGCGCAGCCATGTGAGTTAGCTAACCTACTAAGTCACTGTGTGGTACCGATCCATAACAGTAAACCTGTTAGCTATGTATTTAAACATATTAGCCAGAGTAGCTCTATTATTACCCCGAGTGTACAGACACACTCGTGAGCCATGATGGACGACAACATTTTGTAACCGTCTGAGAAAAGAAACCTCAGAAACCACTGATGAACGTTAAGAGCGTGAAGCTAATGGAGCTGACATTAGCCCTGTTAACTGCTGCGAGAAGACACGGAAATATTCCAGGTCCATGAAGACCTCTGATCTACAGTAAAGACGTACAAGTTTATAAAAAAAATATGCTTCAGTTGAAGTGAATAATCTTGGTGCAGAAAACAGTTATTGATTAAGGTAGATGCAACCTGTTTTAACAATGCTGAGGTAATCATGGAGCTGATTTTTTCACAATAACAATGAGCAACGTTGAATAAAAATATCTGTCTCCATTATTAACATTATTTGTGCTTTCCAAAATTACATAATCAGATTCAGGTGCATCCCTACAACAACAATGTCCTTTACCAATACCAATTGTTGTTGTTTTTTTTTAAGATTTTAGGTAAATGAGTTGCACACAGTCAGGCTGAATATTGATGTTGTGCATTGTTACTTTTTCTCCCTCTCTGTCAGGAGGAAAGAAACACAGGCGCAGGACAAAAGTAATGGCTGGATAAATCGAAAAGAAAACAAGTAAGTAGTTCATATTTCTGGCATTTTAACGCTTATTAATCCTTCAAGCAGATGGCCATGTTCCTCTCAAATCAATATCGTTTTAAACGTTGCAATTGTATGAAACTGGTCCAATGCCCCACACTTTTTGTTTTGTATTTTATTTTATTTTTTTACTTTTCAAGTGAAAAATCTGTTTTCCGACTGTAGCTCTGGCAAGACTGATCAGATCAGACTGATTGTTGTCTGTGGACTCAGTGAGGGAGTGTACTTGGACTAAACAACATTTTCATTTTCCTCCTTCTGTGTTACAAGAGAGAAGGTTTGTGTTTCAACCATCCCTTGTATGCTTTCTTTCCGGCTCTCGTAAAAGAAGGAATGCCCAGATTAATAATATGTGTGACATTTTGCGCACACTTTGAGTCCAACAACATTGTTGCGCAGGGTGCCAGGTACCAAGCTTCACAACTGGATCATGAAATTTAAATAACGTTTGGAACATCTTGAAAGCTTTTTGCTCCTGAACTGAAAAATATTGAGGATGAGCTTCTGAAAATCAAACTTAAAACAAGCTCTACTGCCATGTTTTACCCCTATTTGTTCACATTTTGCTATATGTGTGTATTGCAGCAATATGGATGCTGTTCATTCCCTGTTTATATAAAGTAACACATCCATTCATTAGTCTGCATCCCTCTGAAGTGGTAGTTCAGACAGAATCAGTGGTTGAAGCTGAGTCACCACTTGCAGAATATTTCCTCAAGAGAATTAATAAGTACGATGTCAGGCTCTCTGCTCTGTAACCTCTTACTACAGTATGTTTATGCACCACATCCTCTGCTCTGTATTTTAAGGTGTTTTCATTGGAGCGAGAAGCCTTTTTGCTTTGTGTTGTTGTTTGGGAACACCGACCTGCACGCAGGCCAGGAGGTGGGTGGATGTTTTTGCCTGCGCGCACTCTTTGAGCTTCACATAATGAATCCCATTTCCCTTTTTCATAATCAGTGACTCTGCTGAAAGATTAAACAAACAAACAAACAAACAAAAAAAAAAAGCACCATAGTAACGGTTTACATCTTTGTATTTTCCTCTGACTGCTCGGTGTACTGTTTGTTTTTAAATTAGCCGGACAAAATCTCACTCTCGAAAGTATTTATCTGCGAACACATTATGAATTCAATTTAATGTCCTGTGTTGTTGTTTTTTTTTTTTTTCTGAGGTGTACTATTAAATGAATTTTGGTTTCTCCTGAAAAAAAAAAGAAAAAAAAGAAAATCCTGTCCTCTTCATTAGTTGCCTAGCAACTGTAGAATTGTTCCCCAAAAAGAATGAAGATTTATTTATTTATATTCCTATTTATTTATTTCCTTTACCTGGCATCAGTGTCTGGAACACCTTGTTCCACATAAACACACTGTTAAGTCATCGACTCTGTGTTTGATGCATTTTATCCAATAAGCCCTGAGAATTACTGTTTGAACGACTTTGTGTTTGAACTCGTGGCACCGAGGAAACTAATTAGGCTGTTATTGGTGAATTGGCTGAGCAGTGCAGTAGATCCAAGCACTGATTTACCTCCAGTGACAAATATCTAGTGTTAGAAGCATTTATAAACTCCTCTTCAACAGTTTTTCAGCAAGGTATAGACCGTGTGATGTGAGCTCAGGAAAACCAGGCCAAAGCGGTAAATAAAAATTCATTAAAACGTCAGAGGAATTTTGGGAAAATAGCTCAAATCAGCCAGGCCAGCCCTGAACTTCCAAATGAGCAATTAAACCTTGTTATGAGCGGTAGATGCTTTGTATTCACAGTTGGCAACACAGACAGAACACGCTGTTTAATGTTTTAATGTTTAAAGATAACCGCAGTGATAAGGGATAATGTTTCGTGATGTGCGGGAATTAACACCAGCATTTACAAAGACTGACTTATAACGAGCTATTAATAATAAGTGAGTCAATGAGGCATGTAAAGGAAAATTATGAGGAAAAAAGAGGGGGAAAATGAGATGCATATCACACACGGTCTTTGATATTCGCCTTTGTTTTAGTGACATCGTTGTAATTAATAATTAATTTTACTGACCTCCTTTAAATTAAACACGCAAGTTAGCAAATCACCCACAAATTAAATAAATTGTCTGGGCATTTTAGACATCATGTAAAAGTTCACTTTCCCAATTGTGTTAGCACTTTTTAGCAACAATCAGGAGCACTCTGACTTACTTAAAGCTACTGTGAGGTACTTTTATATTGTGTTGATTTTGGAGACCCCTGTGGATAAAAGCGGTAGTGCTTCCACTGTAATAACCATAAAATACAATGTCAAAAATAGAATTGTTTAAATAAAAATTCCAGTTCATTTCATCTGATTTCATTGAGGGAGGGGGAAGCACACAAATGGGGAATAGCTTCAGTAAATGGGGGCGCATGTGCTACCAACTGAGCTCCAGGAACGCCCCAGCTTCTAGCTTCTAGTTCGCTAGCCTTTTACTCACATTAGCTAACGCAAGCTAACTACCAAGCTAATATACATCAGTCATTACCCAGGGTTTTGAGAAAGTTAACTAAAGGGCTAAACTTGGTCAACCATTATGGAAGAGCAGAGCAGGACAAAGGAAGGGTCCGTTGCAAACTAACATACTATTTGTAGTGTGTTCTAACTGCATAGTATGTGTGATTTTGTGTACAAATGCCTGAATGTATCATGTAGATTAGCAAGTATTCCTGAGTGTACGTCGCGAGCCTCCCCAAAATGCATTGTGTCTCTTCATGTGGTCCGTGCAGATGGTTCTAGCACTGATTAGAAACACAGGCATGGTCATTTTTCTGGCTTTGTCACACAAATGAGACGACACCGTCTTTAATTCCGCCTACAAAGCTGCCATTGGCTAGGCTGTTTTTTCGACGAGAGAAAAAGCGCCCAATGAGCATCAGACCTGCTTGAATCGATGAAAGCAATGGCTTTAAATTAGAGTATGCGGAACTTACATGTGCAGTCTGTATTTGTTTGTAATTACTTAAATGCATATCTGTTTGATCCGCTGAGTATAACATGAACGGCCTTTTATTGTGTAATTAGCTTGATTAAAGACACCGGAGCACGTAAACGTGAGGCGAATTCATGTCTGATTGCGCCCTGGAAATACTGAAGTCTTTGACGTCTGTGTCTTGTATTTTACATGGCAGTATCTCTCCAAAGCTCACTCTGTATTTCTGCTAATTGCTCTGCGTTGTTGGCCTGCGAGAGGGCTGCAGAGAAAAAGGAATAAAAAAAATAAAAAAAGAGAGAGAGTGGAAGTATAATCACCATCTGTTGTCAAGGTCATTTGCCACACTATAAACACATCCATCATGACCAGAAAATGTTCACAGTTAACTGGAAATGGAGTCGTTAGTCTTGGTGACATTTCACATTCAATATTTTGGATCATTGTGCAGTATAACAGTGCAGTAAAGACCAGATATAATCACCAGACCAGATATAATCACGTATTTGATCTTTTATTCATTACAGCTTCAGCACTGAAGTTTCTTTTCAACTAATAAAAATAGCGTTTTGATAAGTCGGCAGCACAAGTCAGTCTTTATTCTCTGGCAATGTCAGGGTCTAGTACTGCCTTCCTTGCTTGACATTCTCTATATAACCTCTTTGAGAATCATCTAGCCAGTCAGGGAAGCTCTCACAAAGGGCAAATCCCCCACATCCTGTCAGTCATGCATACAGTATTTCAGCTTTGTTTCATCTCAAATGCCAAAGCAACGCTACGTCTCCGTCTCTGGCAGCTAAATGCAGGTTATTTGGTGGTGAAATGAGACTTTGAACCTGGTTGCGTGTGATCTTTTGTTGAACTTTTTCTTTTTCTGTGCTGGAAGAGACATTTTTTGGGGGATTTGATTCATTTACTTTCACTTTATTAAAAGCAAAACGGTGTTTGTAAACGAAAAGGCACATTGCCTCGCGCTTGTTTCATTAAAGCGAGTTTAGTAACCTGCCATCCTGCCTAAATTAGAGATTTTCTTGGCAGGGGGAGTCAAAACAAATTCAATTCCAGACTGTGTAACTTTAATTAAGCATGATGGACCTGCCCAAGCTCTTTATCATAATTTTCCTTCTTTGGTGTTCATGTCATGTTCGTTCCTCTGCCCACGCACTCAGGAAGCATTTCACATCACCACAGTCGGACTCTGAAGATGTGCTTAGTTTATTTTGTTGTAGAAGTATCATCAGCTAGAAACTTCTGGTATTTGGTGTTAAAGGAATAGTTCACCCCAAAGTCAAAAACACATAATTTTCACTCTCACCTGTGGTGCTGTTTATCCATTTGGATTGTGTTGCTGTGAGTTGCAGAGTTTTGGAGATATCAGCTGTCGAGATGTTTAAGTGCTACTTAAAAGATGAGATGTTCAGATGAGTTTTAAGGTTTGATTAAAAGGCCTCAGCAGAGTGAGGTTGTCTGATGTCAGTAGGGAGGTTATTCCAGAGTAAGGGGGCCCGATAGGCCTCTGACTGACTACTTTTTGACTCTGGGGACACATAGCAGTCTGGTATTCTGAGAATGAAGACCAAGAATGGGACATAAGGTTTAATGAGATCAGAGAGATAGATAGATGGAGGGAGATTATTTACAATTTTGTAAGTCATCAGAAGCGCCTTAAAGTGTGATCTGACACGAGCAGGAAGCCAATGAAGGGGAGCTAAGATTGGTGTAATATGATCACATTTTCTGGCCCTAGTTAAGATTCTAGCTGCGGCATTCTGAAAGGCTTTTAGCACCAGCAAAGAGCAGACCAGCCAGCAAAACATTACAATAATCAAGTCTGGATGAAACGATGGCGTGAAGTAAAATCTCTGCGCCCGCCATGAATAGAAAAGACCTGATTTTAGCGATGTTGGCGTTGGTGGAAAATCTTTAATCTTGGTGACTTCTTTAAGAGAAGGTAAGATCAAATGTAACATAGAGACTCTTGACTGGTTGACTTTGAGAAATGACAAAAAAAGAAAGTAATTAAATGAAACGAGTCAGGTGTCTGGGTAGAAGGGTAAGAGGGTCAAACTCGCTGCTCCTTTGTGTCTAAAGGAGTCAGTTGAGGTGTTTCAGGCGTCTGATCGGGATCAGCATCTGATTGGAGGTTTTCCAGGCACGTCCAACTGGTAGTAGGAGACTCCAGGGTAGCCCAGGAAGTGCTGGAGAGATTACATATCTTATCTGGCTTGGGAATGCCTCGGGATCCTCTAGGAGGAGCTGGGAAAATGTTGCAGGGACCAGGAAAGTCTGGACTACCTTGCTTAGCCTGCTGCCACCGGGACCTGGCCTTGGATAAACATCGGAAAATGAGTGGATAGATAAAATGTCAAAGAATAGAGAGAAATGTCCATCAAAGATTCCTCGAGCTGAAAGTGACACCTTCAATTTGTCTTTTGTCTGACCAACAGTTGTTCAGTTTACTGTAATGCAAAACAAAGAGGATAAGACATTTTTGCTTGGAACATGACTCAAATGATTTTTTTGTCACTCAAATATTTATTGTGTAATTGTTCAGCTCTATCATCTACTTTTAAAGGAACTAAAAGCCCTTAGTTGTCTGCAAGTTTTACACATGATTCTAGTGTGCAGCTATACAACGACCGAGGTTTGTCCTTTGGGCATCTGTCGTCTGCGTTCTTCTGCAACTCCATGTTCTTCTCTCAAAGTACAATGAACAAAAACTTGTTTGCAGTTGCAGATCTTCAAAAAATAGCGACGCAGTGATCAGAAATGTTGACGCTGTAAATGCTACAAGATCCACCCCACAGTTCCTCTGAACTTTTGAAAGAGCTCCTTCAAAGATTCCTCGTCCCTGGAGGAAGTTTCTTTGGTGAAGATGTGGCTTATAATGCTATTTACAAGTTGGAAACTTGTTAATTACATAAACTTTGATATAACACGAACACGGCATGATTAAAGACATAGTTAAGTTGCGTTTTGGGAATTGTAGGCTCTAATATTTTTATATCTTGTCCCAAATTAGAGACTAAAAGTCAGGGTGTCTCTGCCTGTGCAGCTTCAATTTTGACCATTTGGAAAAACTACCTCATCTGTATTAAGTACAATATAAAATCAGTAGAGTTCCTGTTTAATATTCATTTACCAGTGAACACAGTAACAACCTTGACCACAAACAGTGTAAAAACATTTCCCTCTTTGGGGAATATTTACTGTCTTTGGCTCAACATTAATTTTGTTTAAAGAAATGGCCATATTGGGAATTGTAATTTTGAAAATGGTCCATAGAAATGTTATTGAGTTTCACATTCATAAATACTCTTGATACATTGGCAGTCAGTCTTAAAGCTATAGCATGCCGTTTTTTAAAACAGAAAAAAAAACAAACCAAAACGCTTGTTTTCAGGGGTTTTGTGCCTTATCCTCCCGAACTGAACCCTGCAGATCCAACAGTTGTAACTCTGCCGTCTGGTCTGCACACTTCTCATCCTTTGAAATCCAATATTAACTTACCGCAATGTACCTCCTTCCTTTTATTATGTTCATTTTACTCAATTTAGTCCTCATTTCAGCATTCATTTCCCATCAAATATGCAATGTCCTCAAATAACCCGGCAGTAAAGACTTTAGACAGCACACACAATTCCTTTGATTTTATTTTATTCTAGTCCTGCCTGATTTTCTCTCACTGTATTTAAATTTTGATGATTGAAATGTCATCTGTTGGCTTCACATCTTTTCCAGAAATAAGTATGAATTTGTGTTCATCTGATTGACACACTTACACACTCAGTCAGAAAGCACTCTGGCTCCCACACACACTGTCTCCTATAACCTGCCTTTAAATTTGTAAACATCACCACAGTGCCCTGCTTACATTTAGCAACAATGATAAATTGTCCGGAAACTTGCCAGAGGCTCTCTGTTATTGGTTTTTAAAGCAACATGAAGTCCCATCGGAGGGTAAGTCTGACCCAATAACAACAGAAATGGATTTATGATAAAAAGGTACAGGAAATGCTGCTGCGGGAAACCAAGCGACTGAGAGGGAAACTCTGTGGGGAGAGGAAACAAACTAAAAACGTGGATTTTTGTAGCTCTTAAATTTTTGCCCATGATGTCTGAGAGGTCAGGGAGACCTAAATTGAACAGGCAGTTTCAATAAAACATTTTTGTGCCTTAATATTAGCTGCCATAATAACAGCTTTAATGGTAGCAAGAGCGCAGGTTACCTGCTGTTGTTTTCTCCTGTTTTTGTGTTTGTTGTGTGCAGTACGACTATATGTGATGTCTGTCATATAAATATCACATCACCCAGGAGGATGTCGTTTTCTTTGAATACTAATTTGATGTCTTATTAGCATAATGTGTACGCTACCTCTTGGGTATTATTGCTAATTAAAGACCAAAAGTAAGGAAAGCCAATTTGGGGAATATACATGCCTTTATCTTAACATCTGTACCCAGCTACATTTTTCTTTGCAGGTGCTCTCTTCAAATGGCATTTTATTTAAACCTACATTAACTGAATTGGCTGGTCACTTGTGTGCAGCACACCAAGCTATAAACAGAAAATTAAAATATTATCATCTTATTATTACCTTATTTGGTATTTAGTCACCCAAACTTTTTTTTCAGGTGTGCCTCAAGTGAAAAAGTTGGCACATCAATAAAGAGAGGATGCTCAAAAAGGGAATGTAAACAGAAATGTTTGCAGAAAAGATGAAATTTTCTCGCTTGCCTCTGCGTTTTCCCCTTGTTTTAGTGTTCAGGCGGGGTTGGAGTATTACTTGCACCCACCTACAAGTGCAAAAATATAGAGATTCTTAAAAATTAGAAGAAGATACCACAAAGAAGTAAAAATAAAGTACAGAAAGAGGAAGTAAAAAACGGAAGTAAAAAGCGAGTAAAGGGAGGTGAACAAAGAAAGGAAAGAAGTACAGAAAGGAAGAAAGTAAAAGAAAGAAGTAAAACAGGAGGAAAAAGGGATTAAATAAGAGGGTAAAAAGAAGTAAAATTGATGTAAAGATGGAAGTAAAAAGGATAGAAAAGGGACGTAAAGAAGGAAGTTAAAAAGAAATAAAAACACCCGTCACCGTGAGGGAGAATCGCCAGAAAAGCAGGCTGACGTACATTCTGCAAAATGTGACCAGACACAGTTGCGCATCCTGGTATTTTTGACATCCTGCACTTAACCTACAGTGTGTTGTGACATTCTGCATCTTTGTCTGGCATACTAAATAGTATGGTAGTATGGATATCGGAATGCAGAGTATGTAAGGTAGAAAAAAGGAATCAAAGAAGAATGTAAAAGGGAAGTAAGAAAGTAAAAAGGTAGTAAAAAAAAAGAAGTAAAAAGGAAGTCAAATGGGTGTCACAAAGGAAGTAAAGATGAAAGTAAGTAAGGAAGTATACAGTAAGTAAAGAGGGAAGTAAAAAGGAAGTAAACAGGAAAGTGAAAAGAAAGTAAGGAAGGAAATAAAGGATGTAAAAGGAAGTAAAGAGGAAATAAAAGGAAGGAAGGATGTGTTAACAGGTTTGAAATTCCTAGATAGATGTACAGCAGATGGTGTGTGTAATCTTTGACGACTTTAAGTTTGTTTTAAACTTTTTTACGACATTCAGTTGGAAACAAAACAGTTGTTAAAAACAAAGTACATGCTGTCTAATACCTAATCTGATATCATGTAACACTTGACATCGCTGCCACGAGAAGATATTTGGAGGCGATGATCAGCAAAAATAAGAAGCTTTGAGAGTGAGGAATGGGAAGTCATTGAGTGTATGCGTGTCATTAAGACTATCCGCCCTCAGCGCTCGGAGTAAATCCAGAGCGTGGTGTCTGAATCAGGGCAGCATTATCAAGCTGTCACCACACACTGAGGCTTAAATCCCAGAATGACAAACCCTGGTTGCCCCTGGATCTGAGGCTCTGGTCAGTCAGGAAATAGATCTGCCATCCACCACTGTCCTCTCACTCACCCTGTGCGTCTGCATTGTTAATGTTAAGTTGATGCGTGCACATTAAAGAGCGCTCCGCTCCGCTGCCTTTCACAGCAGTGTCACGGCGCTGCGAGGGTGGTCAAGAGCTCCGGTTACTGCACAAGACGGGTCAAAGCATTCACTGACAAATTATATATGCTGCGGCTGCCAAACCGGACCGCTTTCATGTGCTAAATGGCTCGCTTGCTTTCTGATGTGTTTGATTGACACCCCACAAACACGCAGGCGCATTAGAGACAGGATAACACACATACGCTATAACCCGCTTTGGTGCAAAAAAAAAAAAAAAAAAAAAAACTGTGAAAAATGCACACAGTGACACACACGCGCTCCTTAACTCCGACTCATGCCATCCTTCAACACACAGTCATGCTTCATCCCCTACTGTGGATGAGTGTGTTGGCATGAAAGTTTGATTTATCCTCGTAATATCCATCAGGTCAGTGGGACCTTGGGAAGGCTCGGCCATAAAATCAGGGCTCTGGCTGGGCCTTTTTAATACAGTCTCAGTAAAATGGCTGAAGGTCAACGGCACTCTCACTCAATCAGATAGAAACGGCTTCCTGCAGCTGGAGCAACTGTTGTTGCATTAAAGTTTAGACTGATACACTGCGGTAACACTGCTCTGAATAAAAGATGTTTGTTCGCCCAGAAGAAACAATGACTGCGAGATGTTCCACAGCTCTTAGAGAAAGATGCCTCTCCCACGGTGAAGCCATTACTCTGAGGTAAAAGATATCACTTCTATACTTGGTACACGGTAAAAGATGTCTGTTCCCCAGTAAAAAAAAAAACACTGAGTAAGAGCTCAGGGGCTGTGTTACTGTACAGAAACTTCCTTACTCACAGATCCTACCTGAACTGTTTCACAACCGTGGCAATAAGGGTTTCGGTGGGTTTCAAAAAAAGAACTGTCACAAAGTTGTTTAGCTTGTCGAGATGAGAAAAGTAGTCGTGGTTGGTTGGTAGCAAACATAAAAGCTGATAAGAAATGCTTGAACATTTAGTATTTCCTGGCCTGATGAAGCAAGATATGACAGGATTTCTGCAGTTACTTCGGATTTGCTTCTGTAATACCAAGCTGGGAAAACTCCTACATTCTTTCTATCTTAACTTCAGAAGTTTCCGTTTCCCAGTACAAACACCTAACGTGCAAACGAAGGGACATTTGCCTCGGAGATTAATTTGCACCTCATTCATTTGAACGCAGCGTTTTTTGCCATATTCACGATGAAATCGTGTCAAGTCCTCAAATTGAGCTGAGGAAATAGATCTATGAATCTCACCAGTCTGCACATGCATCACAGAAACCTTTCTGAATGGTAAAAGCTTTGTTGCCAAATATTAAACAACGCAGACTCAGCTAAAGCAGGCATCTTGTGTGATTCACGTAAACATTTCAACATTGGTTCAACTTTTATCAAGCTTTATTTGAACTCTATTTAAAGTCAGTTGTGAGTAATTACTGAGTTAAGTTTATTTGGTACAGCAGCCTTCACAGCGCAAGAGCACATAAGCAACAACATACATTTAAACACTCAAAATTGCAAAATTTTGCGTTTAAGATGCATTTTGAGGGATCAGATGGTGCAAATGGTTAATGGATTAGCCACAGTCTGGTGAACATGGCTTCTTCTGTGTGTATTATGTGAGTAAAATAGAGACGTTTCTAAAGAACATTATGAGATTTACATCTAATTTCCGCATGCATGATGATGGCAGACACAAACAGGCTTTAATTACAGGATTTTACTGATGTGATTTGTGTGGTTTTTGCTCTGTAAAAAGTTAACTGTCTCTGGGGTGATATTACCAAGTCATGGTTTATGAAGGGTTAATTGGTAAGGCTAGGTGTTGCTGTTCAGTACCTGTAAGGTATGGACCGAAATACCCCAAACAATACCTGCATGTGATTCTTTTTGTACCCAAATCAAACCAAAACCAAAAAGGAGTGGGACATCTCTTCACAACGCACATCACATACTGTGGCTTTTCAGATTTCCAGAATATTAGCAGCAGTTTTCTGGCTAGCAATGTGGATAAAGATATGGCTTTGGCTTCATACTGATCCTTCAGTCTAACTGGCTTAACCACCCCAAATAGTGCAGTTAGAGGGATGGAGAAACTTAGTATCAAAATCAAATAAATGACCCCAGAAAGTTTGTCGTCTAGGACACTGAATCGATGATACCTTGATCTTTTGAACATTTCACACAGAGGGATGAGGTATCTTTGAATATCTTTTGCAGTACAGTTGGACAGAAGTGCAGTCTGCACAGTTTTGGACTGAATCAAAGCGAGCCTAGCATTTATTGAACTACTGTGGATATTTTGCCATATCTCGTCTGAAATTACAGTTCCCAACTCTTTCTGCCGCTGCTTCTTAAATGAGTTTCTAGATGGACTATTTAAATTTTGTAGAACGTTATAAAAATGGACACGCCTCGTAAAAGCCTTTCTGCCAGAAAGCCTTTTTAAAAACTACTTGACCAAGTTCAGGAAAAGATCGTGGTTTGGATTAAAGTAAGTACTTTGCATCGAGATGTGATGATGAAGTCATGTCTCTCATTCAGGTGCTAAAAGGTACCTTGTGTATTTATATTGGACACGGAGGCGTGTGACAAAACGACTGTATTCGACGACCCGGCGCTGACCTTTAAAAGAGAAATACGTAATATATTTACTGTAATTTACCATGAAATGACCATGATTTGTCATCGGAGATTAAGGATTAGTTTAGTTTGCCTGTTTCATGTTAATTAGAGTTCAAATTAATGCTGACTGTTTGCAGAGTGAGTTTGTGTTTTACGGGTCGTGTGAAAAGTTGTTTATAACGGTTAAATTGAGCATTATGTTCATGGAGTCTGGCAGGCAGTGAGGCAGGCAGCCACAGAACTCAAACTCCTGTGTATGTTTGTAGCAGTGGGCTTTTGTTTTCAGGATAACGGGCTGAACTTTACATTGACAGAGTTATTGTATCTGTGATATATTATATTATATTTGTATTTTATTATATTTGATTATATTTTGGCTTTAGTTCTGCACTGTGGAAAGAAGCAGAGACGCTGCGATCATCTTTATTTATTTTCACTGGCAGTGCTTCACCAGCAGAAACCTCACATCAGCTGTCTCATTCACGCTCACCGTCACTGACTAGAAACATCACATCACATTCATATAAGTTGTACAAGCTTTATATACTGTCAGTTGCCACTATTACACCGCTGATTTCTAATGCTCCCTGCTGAAACTTCTTCCAAACATTCTCCCCATGTGATGTCGGTGTTTTGCTCCTCTCTGATGTTTATGTATGTTTGCACATTTTTTTTCTTCCTCGAGGAATTTTCCCACCAAATCTAATCTCGCTCGCGAGTATAAATCTGAGTAAAGAAGTTATGTTCCTCCAGTAGAAACTGATAAATCAGCAGCCTCAGTATGTGCAGGAGGGAACTGAATCATCAAACGGAGGAAAAAAATATATATATTTGGAAATATTATATTCTAAATAATAAACATCCAAAGAAAGAGCTTGTAACAACAAACATAATTGTTAATATCACACAAAAACAAGGTTATTAGAATCTTAATTCATGCCAGGCTGCGTTAGAGTGCCCAGAAAATGAATCCAAAAAGACTTCACGGTAGAAAGACCAAGTAAATTTGGTAGAATCACTGAGGCAAAGTGATTTTTATGCTACAAAAGCATTAATTGAAAAGCTCTGTTGTCTCGTCGAGACACTGGTGTCAAAATAGGTGCGTTTTCCAGAAGAAACACTACATAAGAATCGTAACAGTCGACATAAAAGAAATCTGAACACAGAGTAAAATACACTCGACATCGAGATGTTTTTCAAAAGACATCATGAAAGAAGTGAAACCGTGTTTGTTTGTGTGATATAATATGTTTTCAGTCACATTCGTGGAGAAACACATTCTTGTTTGTTTTAAGCATGTTTTAATTACTATGATCAAGTGTTTTTCAAGGAAACCATCGCTATGACAAATATTTCTGAGATCCATCTCGATGTGAAAGAGCCCAGCAGCTGCAGTGTTTTTTTTTTGTTTTTTTTTTATGATCGCACTCAATCACTATCTGATGACTTATTGAGGATCTGCTGTTTGGTGGCATTGTGTTTTGTTTTGGCGGAGAAATTAAAACTTGATTCAGAAAGCCGAGATCTCAGCTGAAAGCGCACGCTGAAAAAAACAAAAAAACAAACAGAGAGAGCTGCAGAGAAAGGAGGGTAGTTGTGATTAATTGTGCGTACATTTCCTTCCGTCAATTTTGGGAGCGGCTGTGACAGATGAATAATGTGTGATGTTCGCAGCTTAATTATATATAGAGAGCATTAAGATCTGGCTGCCAGCGTGATCCAGAGGGACTGAAATATGTTCTGAACCACAGCTGTCCTGCTCTCAGTCAACCTGATACCTGTCACAGAAAATTCTTCATATGATATATAACTTATCTGAATGTCTCTTCATATACATTTGTAGTTTTGTATATATTTGTATTTACCGGTTGAATACAGCACAAACACTGAATTTGATGGCTGCAGCATTTTCCAAAAAGTTGTAATTTATATGCAATATTAATGGAATCATTATTGATTAGAGGACTTTAATGGGTCAGTACAACATGCATTGATTAAAAAAATGTTTTTCAGATTAAAACTATATTAGACACAGTGATAAATCAGTCAGATTCCACACACATGCCTCACACACACACCACAGAGATATTAATCTCCAAAAACCATACATGTGTTTTCAAAAGACTCTTTTTATACCTTCAGATCTTCCCTCGAGCAAATAGCTAATGCTGCTTATTATTATCATTTCTTATTATGGTGCAAATCTAAGCAGATATCAGCTTTTGAAAGAGCTCAAGGTGTAGCTCACCTCCATGGCATATTTTTATATTATGTTCAGCTTCCCCATTATAATGGAAACTGTAAGAGCATGATTACTCCAAAGAGAGGAAAGAAGTTAATTCACTAACGAAACTAAGGTGTGTTGAATAATTGCCACGTGCTGGAAACCCGAGGACATGCAGGCGAACAACTCAAATGAGTTTTGAAGTGCATAAAACTTACAAATAGAATATGCCTACAGAGGAGACGTTATAAGAGCAGAAGAGCACAGAACATTGATAAACGCTCAGAAATGTTCTTTGCAGAAGTGAAAGTTTTTTTCTTTTCTTTATGACCTTTAAAGGGGTATAAACATATCACGTTGCAGTTAAAGGGATAATTCAGATGATTTGAAGTGGGGCTGTATGAGCTGTTATGAGCTCGGTATATTACCTACAAGATGGCGGTTTATGTACCCCCAGTTCTCCCCAGTCTGCCTTTCCAAACTGGGGACATGTAGACCGTCATCCAGTGTAGGCAACACACTGACTATGGATAAGTACATCATACAACCCAACTGCAAATAAATCCAAACTATCCCTTTAAAGGTTCACTTCCAGCAGCAGCCAGTGTTTCCGTTTGATATTAAACACCTGCTGCCGATGAGAGACCGCTGAAACTCTCAAAAATGATCTCCAAAAATATGGATGGCACAGCTAATGTGCTCAGACAAAGCGTATGTTAATGAGACAATAGCTGCTTGTTACAGGGTTATAGCATAGTGAGTCTTGTTTCAGCGTCTTCATCACGCTACTGTGAGTGATCCTAAAGGAAAAAGTGCACATTTTTCCTTGTGAAGGAACATCAGGCCTGCTTACTGTCATTTAGGATGACCTTGTCACTCGCACTTGGCAGATCTTTGAATTACATCCCACAGCGCCCCCCTAATGCTATCATTACCATTATTAATGGGACATGACACAAGTCATTGCCACACATAACACTCTCCCACACCCGAGGAGTAATGGCTTTCCTCTGATGTAACGCTGCTGGTTTCTTCGTTAGTGTGTCAGGGAGTCAAACATTGAGAGTGCAATACTTGTGCTGCAGACTTAATGCAAGTGCGGTACAGTGTGGGACCGTGGCACAGCAATAAAATCCAATTTCATCTGTGGGTGTGCGGCTGCGAATTAAATGCCCCCATCTGTAATTTGTTTCAAACGCATCGGGCTTTACCAATATTATCTGGACACTGATTGAAAAGGTGCCGCTGTCCATGGTGCTGAAATTCATCTGTGGGTGTGCAGCAGTCAGCAGCACCGTGGTCAATATCTCTGTGGGGTGTGTTTTGTCTGACTGTAGATCATTCCTGATTACATGTAAATTATGCAGCAGATCCAATATTAAATTGCTCTTTGTACACAGAGTGGAATTCATCATAACAATACCTTAAACCATGTTTTGAATACTTCACTGTGGCTGGCTCTGTGCAGCTTTGTCTCTTCACCTTCAGTAAAATCACGGCAATATTCTTATTTTCTAACATATTATGTAGATAGTTTGAATTGTGAAGAGGCTTGTATTGTTACACTTGATAATGTTATCTATTATTATACTGTATCTGCTCTGTTAAAGAGACTGCGAGAGTTTGTTATGTGTCTCCCATGAGAGCATGAAGAAAGCCCAGTATTTCATTAGAAAAATCTTTTTTAATAATTTGCTGTTTGGATTGTTTTGTAGTGTTACCTAGCAATTACAGAGTAAAACACTGCCTGCCATAACTTTCAAGATTAAAAAAAAAAAAGTAAAGTGCAGTTTCTTGGCCTTTCATAAAGTTCATATCACGCAAAATTAATTCCACGTTTATTTTTTTATAAACAGAGAACTTTAAAATATGTCTCCATTTTATTATTTATACTTATTCAAAGGTTAGGTGTGGAACATTTAGGTGGATGTATATGGCAGAAATGGAATATAATATTTATAAAAATGTTTTCATTAGTGTATAATCACCTGAAAACAAGAACTGTTGCGTTTTCTTCAACTTAAAGCAGTGATTTCCAATGTTTGGGCTGCAGCCTGCTGATGAGCCACGAATGTACTGCACGTGGGCCAAGAGAGGTCATTAAAAAATAAACAAATAAAATATTTAAGTTTCAATTTTGTAAGTTTGAAATATTTATGCTTAATTTAAAAAGAAAAGTGGTCAAAACTAATAAAACAAAGCCATAATGTGTTATTCCTCATTTTTCTGGCCTCGTTTAAAAGGTGTTACACCGTATTTGATGACCACATTTACGAAAGACATCTTTGGTTGGAATGATTATTCTGTTGATCAGAGTTGCGATTAAATGTTTTGGGTGGGCTGCAGGAGGTGGAATTCTTATGTTTGGGAATGGCTGCCTTAATATGAGCTGTTTATATCTACGGAGGGCGTTAGTCCTTCTCCATGGAGTTTGTAATGTTGCACTGCCATGTTTCTGCAGTAGCACAGAACATGCAAACCAAACACTGGCTCTAGAGGGGGACTTTTTGTGTAATTTTTGTTTCATCTGTAAGTTCTTCTACACGTTTGGCAGGCAAGTTGGTTGAAATTTCCTATTCCACCACTAGATGCCACTTTTTCCTGCACACTGTTTCTTTAAAGACGTAACACTGTACACGTTGCCAAAGCAAAGCATTTAAATGCAACCAGTGAGGGCAGTGAACCAGTATGAGCCTCCAGGTTGAGGTGTTTGTTGTTACAGTATGGACTGTACTAGTTATTGTTTCCATATGACTGATATTCTGTCTGATATTTTGGCCCTGTGTTTTTATCCTGCTGGATGTGAAGATACTACAGATTTTAAGGACAATATTGCTGAATTTCAGGCTGTGAAAAATGTTAATATTGTGCCCGAGGCAGTCATTATTTTGTACTGAACTGTGTGTGTATTAGTGTGCGTGTGTGTAGGTGGGTGAAGGATGTGTATTAGGTATTTTTTTGTTACTTGTGAGGACCACTGCCTTAGTAGCCTCATTATGGGCTTCATCTTAACGACTGTACTCTATCTATTCTAATCTATTCTATTCTATGGAATGCTAAAGGTCAGATCAGCATCTTAATGTGCTATCCTCCTGCCTCCTGACCCAGATGCAAACCCTGGTCACTTGGATCAGACCCACATGGCTTGTTCAGTAGCCTGCAGAATATATAAATCAATTTTCATTTAATCACAGTTCATTTAATTAAACCTTGACATTTGTTTGAGCCCCCGTTGCAAAGATCACCAACGGCAGATGAGTTTATAGCTACAGGCTTTTATCTTAAGTTTATCATAACAGCTTTGGATGAGCTGGTTGAGAATAGATCTCCGGTGCAGAGAAACTAAACAGACTGTTGAGAGCTGAGTGTTCTTCTGCTATAACAGCCTCCTCTCTTCTGCAAAGGACAAGTCTGGTACCTTTTTGCAGGAATTTGTTCCTGCAGAAACACCCCTGCGTTAAAACAGCATAAGGCCTTGGTGCTGTTTAATGTATTTGAGAGACAGTACAATCCAGGAAGGACTAGTTAGAGAAACAGATGAATGCATTTAGAAGCTTATCAGACACCAGACCACTGCATAATGGTTTGTAACACCCGCAGACAGGATTTTACAAGGTACGCTGTTCACATGACAAGCAATCTGCAAAAATATTGCATTGCGTCGAAGCAAAAGTTGAGCCAGATTCAACTTTTTTTTTTTGCCAGATGACCCTGCTTTGTTTTTCCCGGAGCCCTCTGTGTTGGCACCCCTGCTGCACTAATGGACTGGCTTCATTCAAATGAGCGAGAGAGCTGCGTGTTTTTCACGCTACTGTCGGTCTGAATGTGTCCTAAGTGAGCTCAGCCACTGATGTTGGGCATCGCGGCCTGGCTTACCGTCAGCAATTCAATTCATCCCAAAGGTGCTGGATGGGATTCAGGACTCTTACCGAACTCAGACCAATTCATTTCAATGGAGCCCATAGACTTTACTTTTAGTGACATTACATAAAAAATCTGTTTTGTAAGCTCTGGCTTAGTTTGACGAAACTTTGATAGTTTAAAAATTTAGACTAAGAGTTAAAAGTTTAATAGATGCCTCTTTTATTATGCAATGTCATTTATAATTAATCATACTAATTTGAGTTTTACTTCCACTGGATTCACAAATACCTGTTTAAAATCCAACTGAAATTTCTGGAATAAAAAATGTGCACAAGTTGAAACATAGTTGAAAGCACAGTCTTGTTTAAAATATCTTTTTATACTGAAGCATTAAGATTCCTTTTGCTGGACTAAGAAGGCCCACATAAAGAAATTGCAATCTGTATCTATATCGCCACCCCACAAGATGGCTGAATAGAAACAACTGAAAGAATATCATGAACAACTTTAAAGATAATCAATCAACCTTACCTTTAGATGTTAAGTTAAACCGTCTTGTTGTCTCAATGCTGCATACTTTAACTTTAAAGAGAGTTCATGAGTCAAGTTTAACCAATCATGACCCTTTATGTTTGCTTATTGTACGAATAAATTTGCCTCATTTGTTAGTTAACGTTTCTGAACATTTTTTAAACGAATTCTGCTTTTAAAAATGAGATGGGGACAACATAGGCCATTTCAGAAAGTGATGGGGACATGTCCCCAGCGTCCCCAGTGTAAATGACCCCTATTTATATGGATGGTTTACACATACTTTTGGCCATATATAGTGTAATGGTTTCATTTCAATCAAGAGAGTGTGTGTAACAAAGGTGAGGTTAGCGCCACACAAGACTTTGTCGATTGCGCCCGATCTATGTGAAGAATCTTCATTAAGCCGATGAGGAGACGACGTTGGACAGGATCCCCCCGGAGTCAAGACGCTGGTGGTGGTGCAGTAAAACCAGCAGGCGGCTGATGAAAAGCCGTGGAGGTCATGTTTGTGATGGGGAGTTGATGGGTTGATCAATAGTACATCTGACAGACAGAGACAGGCAATGATATCGCAATGATAGTCATTTAGCAGCAGTCATTTAAAGAACAACATGCGGGCATGAAGATCACTGGTCAGATGCAGTGATGTGATACCAGGGACTTTGTCAGCTTAAGTAAATAGGATTTCTGGAAAAAAAAAATGGAGTGGGAAGAATAATCAGAAATTCAGCCACAGAGGAATAAAGGCGAAACATGAGAGAACAGATTTTCCTTATTGTGCTTTTGCCAAACCTTCTTTACTATGAATAAATTACTGTTTTGAGCAACAATATCTGCTTCAAAGAAGTGACGCAATGAACATAGACAGAGGAGAAGAAAGCTTTAGGACAGCACGATAGCAAGAGACAAATTTCACTTCGCTCCATGAAATCTAGACATGCACACATCTTTGTCTTCTTACGCCGCAGTTGATTAAAACGGCGCCAGGCGAGAGTTTTATATAGAAACACACCAATCTGAGTCATAAAGTTGCTGCATGAGAGAAGACCGAACGTGAGGATTTTCATTTCAGTTTTGACTTTCCATTTGCCTCTTCCTTGTGGGCAAAGAAATATCCATAACTGACCACAGGATGAAATTATCATGATTTTTAAATAAAAAAAAAATAAAATGTTGAAAACTCTTGCTTTGGATTAGAAATGTGCTCAAGAGGCGACCATCAGTCTGAGTTTGGCAGAACGTGAAGCTCTGACACAGTGTCAGATCATCGAGCCCTCAAGAGTCGTTTTGGGTTATTGTTTCTGTCACTGTAGATTTTGTCTGATTAGCACATGAACAGATCCCACGTTAGGAATCTGGTATGGGTGTCAAATTGTCCTGACTTATCTGAAACAAATGTCACGAAAAGCTAATGCAGGTTTTCAGAGCACTGGTGGACTCCGGGGGGCCCTCAAGGGTGCCCTTTCAGTGGACAAAACATGGTAAAGTGCCCTCTAGGCTGCCTTTCCGGTAGAAAAAACCTATTAAATGCCTATTTAGTGCATAAAACAAAATAAAGCATTCCCTAGGATGCTTTTTTTAGTGCATAAAACATGATCAAACTCCCCCTAAGGTGCCTTTTCAGAGGACAAAACATGATAAAGTGCTAGGTTGCCCTTCCTGTGGAGAAAACATGTCAAAGTGCCCTCTACGGTGCCTTATTAGCAGATAAAATGCAGGATTCTTTCCAGTGGAGAAAAATGTGATGTAGTACTATACAGGCTTCCCTACATCTTGGAAATTAGTTGGCCTCTATGCAGCTTTAATGTCATATAATAAAACAGTGTTCATTTAACCAGGGATTGTAGGTGTTTCACCATAAATGCATCACAACACCGCATACAGCTGGTGCCCTTTTTTTTTATTTTTCTCCCCCTCAAACAGGCGGAGTCCACCACTGTCTGTGAGCAACAGGTGATGAGGCTACATGGGGTACAACATTGGCCTGTGTACCGTGTACCAGCAGCTGTTAGCTGAAAGGTTTTGACTTAATCACGGTTTGCTTTCTTTTGTCTTTAATGCATGTGGTACATTTTTGTAGACGGCCCCCCTCAGGCTTCTAGATCTATTTCTCTGCCTTTCTGTGTGTTCCCTGGTGTGTTTACTTAAAAGAGCTTCTGTATTATTTATAATCTTAAACTGAAACACATGTGCATGCACACATTTTCTCACACAGTTTAGCAGTTAGATTAGTCTCTGTCGGCGTGTCGCCCAGACTGGGGTTCCAGCCTCAGTGAAATACCGAATGGAGCTTCCTTCCCCTACCTCAGAGCCGGGCTGCCACTCCAACACAGTAATTACCTCGTCCTTCTTTACTGCTAATGAGAAGGTAAAATATGAGCGTCTGGCAACCGCAGTCATTTGCGACCCCAGCTCGCTCCCGGCAGGAGCAGAGAGGGAGAGGGAAAGAGACTAATTTCTACCCACAAGCCACCACAGAATGATGCCATCCATCCTCAATCCACCTGTATGAGATATACTACGTAACCCTGCGTTTGTGTTTTGCAAACATAATGCTCCAGTAACGAGTTTGGCAGGGGTGGCTGGAGTGTAAACTTCCCAAAATCAACCATAGAAGAGAGAGAGAGCTGATGTTCCCCAACACATAATAGCATCTGAGACCAGCCTGCAAACAGTCAGGGAATATTGTAAAGTGGGAGCGATAAATTAATGTAATATGACATGCTCCTTGGCCTTGGGAGTACCACTAGGGTACTACTGCTGTAGACAGTAAACTAGTTCTGGACACTGCTAATTCCAGCTTACAGTAGAGCAGATAAAAACACTGTTTAATCGTTTAGTGGTCAAACTAAGGCCCGTGGGTCATCTGTGGCTTTTTAAATGGCCCGTGGTGATCTAGAATATGGCTTCAGCATATTTCATAAACTGCACTGACTGCATTGGACACTCGATGTTGTCATGAACAACTATTAGCAAGCCCCTCTTAGTTTTTGCACACTAGAGGTACGTACATATTGACACATAAGATCCTAATATTTTGACCACTTGGCCTTGTACTTTGTTCACGTTTAAGAGAATCAAATTAATTTGAATTAAATTTAAGAGCAGCAGATACAAAGTATCTTTTTTGTAATATGTTGGCACGCAAAATAATACTGTAATGTGAAACCATGTAACAGTGTAATGTGTGGTTACTTTAATAGAAAATACAATTTCTGATCTAGAAACACTGATTTTCTTGCGGTGTAGCTGGTTAACACTCCTGTTGTTTGGCCTGTGACGACTTATCTTTGTGTGTTTATGGCCCACAATCAAAAAGGTTTGGCCACCCTTAAATACAGATTATCTCTCTCACTACAGCCCCACACACAATCCTAAAATGACTGCTTGACGGGCCTGCCAGTCTTAGTTACTGTTGCTAAGCAATGGACGGACAATCACAGCTCGGGGGAGGGCTTTAGCAAATCGCCAAATGATGTTATTGCCTCTAGAAGGTTATTAAGCTTTGGTCTCACTTTCACAACCCTCCAAAGCCTTCTCCTGTTGCTCTTTCTTTCTTATCTATTTTGCATGTAAAAGCACACAAAGAGAGAAAAAATAAGAAATAAACAGTCCTGTTTAGAGAGTCAACCCCGTACAGTCACACCCGACATGATTTAAGAGTTATAATAGATTACCTCAATGTGTGTATGTGACTTTATTTCGATCTCTCAAAGGCACCTTTCACCTCTTATCAGCAACAAAACATGAACATTCAAATACCATCAAAATGAGATGCATGCTTTATGGGCCTGTAAGACTCTACATTCACCAGCCAATACATATTTCCATGTCATCAGCGCTGTCTTCTGTTCCATTATCATTTTTTTTTTATCTGATAGGAAACAAATCAAGGTTTTTCCAGTGTCAGGAACAAAAGCCATTTTCATGTTGAAGGTTATAGAAAAGCATAGTAATGTAAGTGAAAAGATTATATTGGTGCCCTTCGGATAGACTCCAATGTCACACATGAGGAGACAAAGAATTTCATCACAGCGGCGGTGGTGTTTGAAGGCAATCAGAAACATTTTATGCTTTTTTTTTTTTTGCGGAGCTCCGTATTTGCTATAAAATCTTAGAGATTGACTCCAAACCCTTACCACGGGGGTGAAAAAATCCTATTAGATTGAAAAACAGCAAGGGACATCGAAAACGTATTAGCAATAATAACATAGATTGCTGAATGCATTGCATTCAGTGCGACTATTTTAGTGGAAATGATACTGCCAGGGCATGGAAAAAATTAAATTCATTTCAGAGGATCATGTAAATGCTAATGTTTACGGGTTGTACAGACACTTCCATTAGAAAACCATTAGCAGGACGATTACAGTGATTAACTTAAAATTGACTTACCGCATCAGTTCACTGATTCACTGATACCACTGACCATATTGCAATGTAGTTATCAGATTATGAAAAGACTTGTTTCTGTGGCTGTTCAATAAACTTCTGGCTCAATCTGTGTAGTAGAGCTGTCTGGACTAGACTAACTGGATTTAGGGAACCACAGACTAGATGTCAATATGATGTTATTACAATAAACCTTTGGCCCGACCTCTGGTCTCGACAAAAAGGATTCAGCTCAGGCAATGCAATTACAGCCAGATAACACAATGTTTTCACTGGAAAAGTTAATGATGTTACTGGAGTTTTTTTTCTGCAGTTGTTACACTTAGTTCATGTTCGCTTTCGTCAGATGGAATTGTGGTTCATTTCCCAGAGGTCATGTGGAGGTTAACTTCAAATTGCTCGTGGCACATCAAAGTGAATGTTGTATGTGACGGTGCAAACAAGAACACATGGAAACAGTTATTTTTATAAACCTGTGTGCTTCGTGTTAGCAGACATGTAGCCAAATATATGTGTATGAACACTCCAAATTTTGACCATTGGATTCCTGTTTTTGATTGTGTGTCATTCATCAGGCTTTACAAAGAAACGGGGGGAAAACAGCTTAGTGAAAGCAGAATTAACGCCTCGTGGTTGTATACCTCTGCCAACCAGTCAATTTACAAATTACATCTGTGTCTAGACAGTATTTGTAGTGAAGACTATGTGTATTTTTGACATGTATGATTCCAGTGAAAGGTTTTCAGTGAGAAACGTGAGTCTTCACATGGAGACTATTTTTACAAAGGAGCACAGAGGATTGACAGAGAGCTGAACATTATGATGTGTCAGTGACCTTGACTTTTGACCACCAAAATCCAATCAGTCCGTCCTTGAGCCCGAGTGGACCTTTGTGCCAAGTTTGAAGTGTTCCTCAGATACCACGTTCACAAGGATGGAGCGGACGGATGGAAGAATAACCTGAAAAACATAATGCCTCCAGCAGTAGCTGGTGCAGACGAAGAAAGAAGAAAAGGGAGAAAATCTAATCTGCTCAATTTGTGTTCCAATACAGGCACTAAAAGGCAACAATACTACACATGTACTTGAACTAGCTGCACCGGTTGTCTTTCAGACTTCTTGCTCTTCCTTCGGGAGCATCAAAAGGTTAATGCCTTTTTATTTTGTTGCTTTTTCACGTCACTCCTTCCATCCAAATGGAAGTGCTTGTCGGGAGACACCTTTCTTACATCATATTAGAGGGGGGCCAACATTTTTTTGCAACTTTACAGAAACTGATAGTCCAACATTTACAGCCACTTGGTGCAGCAATTGTCTGACTTCAGGGAAAGAAACACATCCTGATTGCCAGTGATCCCTAAAATGACATGCCAGTGACAGGTGTACCGGACCTTAAGTCCATGATGGAAGTCACACAGTGAAAAACAAGTTGCTATCATTGAGAAACAGCAGCAGTTTCGTTAGGTTTAGACATCAAAACTACTTGGTTAACTTTAATAACGGAAATTTTAAATAACTCAACGTTGACTTTTGATTTCACGGGTCACAAACACCAGTCTCCTGGGTCAGTGTCCTGTGTTTGTTTGATGCATCCATCCACTCTGACCTGTTCCCTATGCAGACGTCCTCGCTCTTTGTGCTTCTCCAGTCATAATTACTACGACCACTAGAGGCCGCCGAACAGTAACTGTAAATATGGGTCACAATAAACTGTTCCTGTACTGGACAGTTACCCTTTTTGCCCCTTTTTACGATATCTGACTCTTCATCCCACCCTTGAGTGTGGCCATTCAGAGCAGCTATAAACACTTTGGCCTTGAGGCATGGTTTGACCTCACTTAGTACGAGCCCGTCCTTTTTAAACATAAAACCTTCTGACTGAGGAAGCTGAGGAACAGTAGCTGCCAGTTAAAGCCATTTTTGTGTCCTTCTAGCCTTTTAGTGCCTCCATTTGTGCACAAACTGAGTGGATTACACTTTTTGACTCCCCTGCATTGAACCGCTCCCCTCTTTTTTTTTTATGTTTTTATGTGATTCATCAGACTCTCCGATGAGTCTGGCAACCAAGTGAAGCAGAATTAGCCTGCTGTTAGTCCCAGCCACTTTGGATTCCCATCTTTATGATACATAATAAAGCAGACTCGCTGCAAAGTGCTGAAAAATGTTATTTGCCTTTGCTTTTGAAAACCTATATGCACTTAGTGCCTTTCAAAGAGTTCCCCACCTGCCTGACAATATGTTTCTTCCAATACAGTGTTATAGAAGCACCTGTTACAAAAAATAACTGGTCATCTGTGGTAATGATTTCTGATCGTCTCGGCTCAGAGTGGGAGAGTGTGAAATGGGCTGATTAAGGTCGGTAGCACACTGGACAGAAAAACTGACAAATAACCATCTGCAGTATGTGTTAAAAACTCGACTCTTAGGGAGAAACGTAGCTCTTCATATCAGCTCCACATGAACGTACAACTGTCTTAGTTAAATGTAAACACGTGCTGTTTACAATCAGCTGCTGCTCACACACTCGTCCCTTTAATTATTCATCTGCATGTTTATGCAGATTTCCGCTTCTCTTGAGGCAAATTAAAAGTTAACAGGCATTTTAAGGAAAAAAGGGCCACTTTCCCGCACAACAACAAGGTGCTACGTACTTAAAAATAAAATGTCTCGTCCCCAAGTAACCCCACCCCCACAATGCTTGTAATTAAATGGGAGCTTGTACATCATTGTGCGTTAGCATTGTTCAGCTGCCAATCAATTAACTACAAGTACCTCTGCCTGTCTCAGCCTTTTATCATGTAGTGTTTCTCTAATTGACTTAAAGTCCTAACTCTGCTGTTAAAGTTCTGAATATAAGCAATACTGAGAGACTCTTTAGAATTAAATGGATGGATTCAGTAAACACAGTGGCTAGTTGCTCCTGCCAGAAGTGTAAAATGCTGCAACTGGAAATGTTTACTTTGTTAACAATTAATGAAATCTGCTAGATCAGATTTGCCACTGTCATTTTAAACAATGTGAACAGTATTATATGCTGCTGCACATATAAATGCTGCTCCTTTAGATTTATATTTATTTATTTTACTTCGATTTGAAGTTAGACGCTGAACTTGTGATTGTATAGTTGATTGTTGTGAAGAGGAAGGAGCCACCGTTTCTCAAGGTATTTTTCTCAACTTTGAATTACTGCTTCAGGTTATTCTTATAATAATAATAATAATCTCAATGTTCTGCCTCGTACAAAGAGTCTCCTGGAACATGTTAACAATGCTGTAACTTTTTGGCCTCCAGTTTTAATTATTTCAGTTTGCTTGTTTGAGGGAGGAAAAAAAAAGTAATTTCTGTCAGTGCATTGTGGATGTGGCTCTAAATACGGTGACACCCAGAGACCTCTGCCAGCATTGCTGTCGAGAAGAAACGTTTTGTCGTTGTGTGTCACAAAATGTATCCAAGATTGTCTTTAAGTTAATTTAAAGTGCAGATTTGATCATGAGTTGTCTTAGAAGGAGTCGTCTTCCTACCCAACTTTGAGTGGCTAGCTCAGTGGACTTGTTCAAAATTAAAAATTAAAACACATATTTTCATCATGATCATCTGTCTTCAACCTCAGTTAGTCTGCCCTAAATACTAAACCAACTGGCATGTTTTTGTATATTATGCTAATGCTGCTTGCTAATGTTTGCTTGACTTGACTTAAACTCCCCTGGAGTTGTCATTCACTTCATCATTCCATTTTTTATGTACACAGACGTTGAGTTTTTTTTAAATCAAAGAACCAGATATGTTTTTTCTTGGTTGTTCATTAAATATGCTGATGATTCATCTGGGAGAGTTTGGAATTCAACATATTTGCTGATTTTTAATTGAATCAGCAGTGCAAATCCCCCCCTTGTGGTTGAGCTTGTTAAAACATCTTTTGCAGCACTTGGGAAGGACACGTAGTTGTTGAAAACTGTACTTATTCTTGAATTATAATTATCATTTTTTCAGTTTTCATCTGAATTGAAACTGTGCAAAAAAAAAGAGAGAAAATTGTTTAGGTCAGTGCGAGTCCCCTAACAACCAGAGGCTGATGAAACTGCAGCTCTATAAAGCAAAGCAGATCAGAAAATGACATCTCCCTATTCAGATTGACTGATTCCTGTCGAGGCTTGCGTGCGAAAGGCGCGCGCTCCGAGCGGCTGGTACAGAAGGCTAACCACACGTAGATAAGGCCAAGCCTGGCTGGTGACACGGCTGGCTTGGAAGGAAAAGCAAATCATTCAGGACAATCTATTCCCTCTGCTGCCAGTCACTTCACTGCTGTCAATTCAATACTGGCTGCTCCGGAGCAACACAGTGGCCCGTGAATACCATTTCCATATAATTATTCCTACATAAATGGCAGACCGCTTGCTGTTTCATCAACCTTTTGGACCACATGCTGGCAAATAGATAAATAAATAAATAAACTTCTCAAGCAAATATATTGAAGGGGTGAGGAAAAGCTAATGGAACGGAGCATCCTGCACATGGGCAGCAGGGAGTGTTTTGTAGCCGTGGCCGTGTTCATTGTTGGATGGGATGACCCTCACTTGGAGGAACATTTGTCACTGGTGCAACATTTTTTTTCTTTTGTGCAAACAACAATTGACCCAAGTACAGGCTGCAGGTATGATGGGATGTACAAATGCATATTCTAAATCTCTCAGGCTTTTAGGGTAATGTAGCTTGTTGTTTTCACTCTGGTGGCGCACAGAAACTTCCTAACTCGCAGATCCCATCATAACGTTCCCATGGTGTCAAAATCACACGTGTTCTGTTATCACCCGTATCGCAGTATGTGGCCCAACAATGATAAAAAAAATATTTTGTAGATGGTATTTTTAATGGTATTTCATAGTTTGTTCTGCTGTTCTGACTTTCACTTTCCCCCCTGCAGTGGTAGCTAACTTACTAACAAGCTAATGGCAGCTAAGAATAGTGTTTGCTAACAGTAGAGCTAACAGTAGTGTCCGGTAACAGTAGCTACTGTAATGGTAGTGTTACTTTTTAATGCATATGGCTGCTTTTTGACTGATTTTACGCATTGGATGGTGGGGGTGCTCGTGTCTGCTATCTTAGCCCACTCTCCCACTTTTATTTACGAAGTTAGCATTGCTATAAATTTTGTTTTTTGCATTTCAACAAAAATTAAAATACTCCACATCATTCCTACATTACTGATATTATGTACCAGCGATCCAGTTTGGCGTCAGACTTTCAACAAACCACAAAATATTCTAAATCATTACCACATTATTGATATTATTCAGCTTTTCAAGCCAGCAATTCGGTTTAGCCTCAGCTAATCAACAGACAGTACTCACACCCACAGTTTCCTCAAAATTGCCTTCTCTAGTGAGGATTTGCTTCTGTAATACCAAATTAAGGAAAAAATCCCTCTTGAGACATAAGATAGGAACTTTCTGTAATATGGCCCCTGCACTTAAACAAAGTACTGAGACTGTAAGTTCCTTCATTTCCAACACTGAGTTTCAACAGAGTGATCAAACAGTTTCTGAGCTTTTAAGACAAAGTTCGCTTTTGAAAGTCTCGCCCCGTCATCAAGACCAGTGACTTTTCCTGCAGACTCTCCCCCGCTGTGAAGTTAAAAGCATTTGCATTTCACAGCCACACTGGTGTGACGGCGGCTTTTATCGACCTAAATGTCCTTTTGAATTTCTTAACATATAATTTGAGTATAAAGCCTACTTCCCATCTGTCATTCAAGGCCAACATTCGTAACAACATGACCCCAAAACTCAATGCCTTCAATTAAACCCATGTTAGCAGGGGATATTTTTTGTCTTAAACACTTCTCATAGAAGATAGATTTTTCTTTTCAGTGTTGTAACAAAAAGAAATAAAACGAATCAATCACCTGACACTAAATTCACTGCAAGACGTGCCAACAAGAATAATGATAAGTGACTCATGCCAGCATGAACCAGATGTACTAGAACCATCTCATTTAATTGCATTAATAGTTATGCATTCAAGCTGCTCTTAAGTAAATGTTGGATCCCATTTGTACCATGCAGGGGATAAAAGAAGAGGGGCAGCTTTTTCTTTGATCAAACCACATAGATTTTACTAAAAGGATTCAGTATTCTTACAAATGACACAACAATTCTTTCAAATTTCTGACGGCAGAGTCTTCAAAGCATCTGAGGAATAGAAGATGACTGATAGCGGTGGAGGATTGTCAGTCTTAAGGATTTTGGTCTGTTCTGCTTCTATAACATGCCATCTTTCAGACTAGTGGAAAGAAAACATCCCAAATCTGTATTTTTGACATTTCTTTTACTGCACTTTGTCAAGAGATATTTCACTGTGATACCTATTATTTTTTAATAACTGTTCACCTGTAGTGTCTGGCAAAATGTGTGGAATTTGACAGTAGATATCTTTAAAGGCAGTTTTATCAAAATTACTTTTTTTTCCTCATACTTGGGGCCAGAAATCTCCACCGTAGCTCTTATATATATATATATATATATATATATACATTCTGAAGGCTTTTACAGAAGGGCGTGTTCATAAATCATTCATATCCTGACGTATGTGACATTTTGTTCCTAAAAACGCAGCAAATAAAAAGATAAAGAGGGAAATTCCCCAAATTTCATCCGTAAAAACCTTTGACTCTAATATGTGAAGCAGATGAAACAAGAATTTAGTTATGACTTTATGTAATGTTCAGATTTCTATTCTTGGAAAAAAAAAATCACATTTTTCATTATATAATTTCTCATTTTCTTGTTTAAACAACTTTTCAGAAAACTTTTAATACAAAAAAATATCATCTTAACGTAAATAATCAACTAAGTTTCATCTTTTCGTTCAGATTTTTACTCCATTTCCTGTGGTGTCTTGCAAAACGTATGGAATTTTACAACCCATATATTTAAAAGCTTTAAAGGCTTTTGAGCCAGAAATCTCCACTTCAGGTTTGTTCATATATCATTCATAGCCTGATGTATATAACATTTTATTCCTAAAACATGGGGAAAATTGATTTTTGTTTGGCTGCTGGCAGTATTTTCTGATTTATGTGATTTAAGTGATACATAAAAGATATCCAAAAATCCCTCTTTAAAAACCTCTGACTCTAACATGTCAACAAAATTAAACAACAGTTTGATTCTGGCTCTCTCAGTGTTCACATTTCTGTTGTGTAAATGTGTGCAGATCAGCATTGCCTCATTTCACCTGTAGTGTCTCCCCTTAAACCAAAACTTTATTGCAGCTTGACAGCCAGAAGTTGAAGCATACATGTTTACAAATGACTCTTTCTTTTAAATACATTATTGACTCTCTTTTTTTGCTAATTTATTCTTCTTCTGTTATTAAAAATGAAAACTGTTCATCTCAGTTGCATGTACGGTGTCGTCGTCTCAGGCAGCCTGAACTGGGAGATCACGCACTTGTTCCTGCTTTTTTCTTTTCATGCCGTTACATCATTTTTCATCAGATAACATAACGAGACTTGCGAGTGCTAATTAGTCAGCATTAATCCACAATACGCAGCAAAGAATCAATATCAAGACTTCAGAGATTATCATTGGTATTTACAGTGAATCCAGCAGCTCTTTCAGCATAATTAGTAATACATTTATTGGTCTTTTTTTTTCCAAATAGGATTGATACAGGCCAGGGCAGTGGTGGAAAGTGGAAAGTAGATTTAGTCGGTTCATTTTAGAGAGAAATATTGTGCTTTTTACTCCCTTTTTATTCTTTACTGCTACATTTATTTGACAGCTATAGTTATTTTGCATGTAAAATATACGAGTTTATCAGCTCATAAGAATCATGAATATAGATTGAACTGTGTAATAGTGTATGAGGCAGTTAAAGCTACTACAAGGAGTTTTTAACTGGTTATGAAACAGTCTCATTTTATTACTGATGCCTAATCTGATCTGCAGGAGACCATCAGCGAGAAGATTTCTGCCACTGTGCCAGATTCTCCTCAAAATGAGCCTGCGTTTACATTTTCTCAGGAAAAGTTACGGTAGCTAGTTAAAAA
>JAJHUR010125656.1:6072-19186 GCA_027495735.1 Lutjanus campechanus | reverse complement strand
CCACTGCACAACACCTTGATGGACCAAAGAAATAATGGTGGTGGAAGGCTCCTCTCTCTTCGTTGTAGGACAGAGAGATACAGAAGATCTTTCATACCAACTGCCATCAGACTCTATAATTCTTATACTAATAGATGAGACTACTACAGACAAATGAATTTCCCCTTGGGGATTAATAAAGTATTTCTATTCTATTCTATTCTATTCTATTCTAAAGAATTTGCACAATAACAAAGACTCACAATCTTAACAACAAAACAAAGCATGAGCCACAAACACCAACACACATCTACTCCATCGAAAAACACACAAGCTCAACATCTGTATCTTCTTATCTGATCAACTCTCTCACTTCATCAACACAAATCTTTTTTTTTTCTTTTTTTCATGCAGACAATGTATGAAATTGTAATATTTATCCCCAAATGATTCCAAATTGACTTAGTTTGTTATACAACTACATGGATACCTGAGTGTGTCCTGTAACATATATTGAAACATACCAATATATGTATATGAATAAATATAAGTTCCCTGATTAATTTCCATCATATTTATTAACTTTATCTCCTGTACCGTATGTTCTGTGCATTATTTTATGTTGGATTAAACACAAATTCTCTCTTTCGCTTTAAATTTCTTTTGCAGTATTCACTGCATGTTAAAAGTCAGGAAGGCAAACTCATAAATACAGGAAAAAAATCAATTTCAGGAAGAAACACATCTTATTTTAGGATAAGTTAGGAGTACTAAGCTAGGATGGTATAAGCTCTGTTCCAAGTTAAAAAAAATAGCTGCCAGAAATGGTAGCACCACAGTTGATAGGTCTGTGGCAAGGACAATGAAGATAGTTAACTACTAACCTGACAGACCAGATGGTTTGTTACATGAAACCATCTGGGAAGCCGTCCTTAGCAACTGTTGGTTGTTTGTTTCAAAAAACACTTGACAGGTTTTTGGATGAACAATCTGTCTATTACATCTAACAAGTTAACTCAAACCAATCAGATCAAATTCTTGCCGGAGCTGGTCAGGAGAAGCATTCAGTGTTGTACTTTGCTCTTCTTTCAGTGAAGAAATACTCTCAGGTTCTAATATAATTGATGCTGTTGCAGTAACTTCTTCAGGAGCTGACATTGTTTGTTCGAGACGAGTTGCTTCTATGGACGCTTTCCGCTGTCCTGTAGCTGCCAGTTGTCCCTCCTAGGACGCTGATTGGCTGCACTGTGTGATCTCATGATCTACTGCTGCCTTGCAAGGTACAGTATGTGAACCACCAAACAGCAAAATATTACACTGTATGATTGAAGGCTGCTCAAACCATACGGACGCTTTAAATTTCTTCGACCACATATTAACGGGTATATATCGACTGCCATGGCAATTAATTTTGTGATTAAAATCTTTATTCTGAGCTGACAACTTGGAAGAAAAAAACACAAACCCTAAAATGTAGGTTTCCCTCTCCTCCACTGAAACTATTAATGCATCAGACTCATCAAAACTCCAATTTAACGCCTGTCTTTTTTGTCCATTAAAGCAGCCGACTCACCAGTGACAAGTGAAGTGAGACAGCCGTTGTCATGGATACAAGCAATCTTGTGTACATTGTAAGCACAGATGTGCAGGCATGGCAGGATGTGTGCCGATGGTGAAATCAAACTTACAGCTCTTGTTAGCATTTCTTAAGATACGATTTGAGGTCTAAGACAGGACACAGCCATGAGTTTAGGAATTGCTTCTATAATGAGAAGATTTTTCCTATCTTGGTAACTTAAGACAGGACAAGCAGGGTTTTTTCTGTAATGGCGCCCCAAGGCAGGTAAGCCTGGAGTCAAGCAACCTAAGAGACATTGTTGGACATTGAGGCAATAATTAAACTACATGTAGGAACTATTCCCCAACACTGCAGTTATGCTACTTTTCAAATTCAGAAAATAAAAATATACCTATTACTTATTTTTTACTTATTTATTACTGTTTTTTTCGACTTCGGGTATATCTCTCTCTTTTTTTCACTATGCGTTTGCATCCCTTAGAAGAACAAAGCAGAAATGATGCTTTTTAAGATGCATTTCAGATCAATCTTTTCTCATGTCTGTCCAAGTTTTGGGGGCAAGTGATGACTCAAGCAAAGCTTTCAAAGTCTAAAATTTCCTAGAATGTCTTGTGAAGCGGGGAAGACTTTACAAAGACTGTTCAGACTTCGATATTCTCCCTATGGATCTTTGACATGCAGGAGCCCGGCGCGAGCCATATTGTCTCTGTGAATTGCATCTCAGTGCAGTTTTTGTGGAGACCACTACCTCACACACACCAAATCAAATCAAGCCTGTCAAATTGAAGCTGCTGGATTCTCGGCCAGTCCCAAGTCTCTGCGTGTCAGCCTCACCACCCTCCCTTTCCACAGCAAGGCCAGCTCCTGCACTGCTCTAAGCGCTGTCATTACAACACAGTCGATACATTGAAAATCCTGTACTCGGCTATGTGGCGCAGCCTGCGGCATACCGATCAGTATCTGTGGTGAGAAGCATGGCTATAAATTAATTTAGCTTCTTTGTGTCATAGATGGAGGAGCACTGGGTCGTTGAATGGTTTGGGACATGATGACGACTGTTTGTGTCCTGGAGATATCGAGCTGCTGTATGGAAAGACAAGCTCTCGTGAACGTTTATTTCTAGACGCTGTTTCTGTGCAGCCTGTCAATAATAATGACTTTTCTTCCATGGAAACCATCAATGTGAAACTCTAATTATCTGTCAAACTTATTTCAAGGTCACATGGTATCAGATAATGGTTTAACAAGTCCCAAGGATCTCGCTGAAATTTATTGATTCAAGATGGAAGAAAGGCAGAACATACGGGTGCAGCACAAAGGCAGATCTACTCTAGTGTCCAATCTGTTCCATGCCTCTTTTAAAAAGGAAAACACAACCGACCTTCGGCTGCATACATGCTACCACACATCAAGGCAGTGCAAGTGCAGCACTGACTCAGTGTTCATCTTGGCTGCTGTTCAGTTGCCTTTTCTTAATGAAAGAAATGGGATATTGGATGCAGCATTCATACAATATTCAAAGCCTCAAATTGCTTTTTACACAAATGTAAGGACAATTGCTTTTTTTAATACTGGGTTTATTTTTTTCTAACAAAAATGGAGCAGATATTATCACACGTCATAAAGAAAAACCTCTAACATAATAAACAAATGAGCTGCATTGTGTTACTGCGAGTCAATAATGTTGATTGCATTGAATTTAAAGGAAATTATGCAGTTATTTGACTTCGGAACTGAAATATAAACTTTGTACACAGACTCCCACACTAGTATTAAGCTATTTACTGAACTTGGGGAAAACATTTACTTGTAAAACATCAAAATGCTGTCTTTTAGCATCAAGACATAAATACAAAAACAATATATACTATCAAAAAACAAAAAAACATGTTTGGGTAGGAGTGCTTCCTGGACTCAAAATGCATTTGTTTGAGGCACTCTCTTTTAAAACAATTAAAATGCCTTTATTGTCATGGCATGGTCGTGTTTGACATTAAAACAAAGAAACTCAGACGTTTCAGCATCAAGCCTTCGTCAGGGGAGTGCATCTGAGTTTGTTTTAAGCATTTGTTAAGCATTTGCATGTGACAGCATTTGTTTTAATGCTGTGACAATAAAGACATTATCTTTTTTAATGTATTGTGATTCCTGTATACAAAGCATTTAAGCTAATTAAAAAGTTTTAAGGTCTATTATTGTAAAGAAACACAGCAAGTTTACATTGCATGTCTTCTTTAAAAACTTCCTCAAACAACACAAAGGAAACATCCCTGGGACGTCTGCCAATATGCCATCATGTTTCTTTAGAAATTCTTCATTTCAAGCCAAAAGACTTCAAGTCAGACAAACCTCTTAAGTGATCAAAAAATAAAATGTAGGAATTTTAATTTGAATTGACATGAAATTAGTAAAACTGACGTTGGAGTTGGAGCTATAGATGGTATATTAAATAGGTTGAATCCCTATTTAATATACAATCTAAGGTTGAAGCAAGTTGCCCACCCCGCCCCTCCATGCCAGACTCAAAGCTCAGGCAAGTTGTCTGCAGGCTGCAGCGACAGTGAACAGAAGCACAACACTATAATTAGACAATAAGTGACAACGAGTCCTCCATTGTAAGTTGATCAGCTGTTTATAACTGTCAGTTGTCTGTCAATGTAAAGTTAAGCCTGTTGTCCTGAAAACAAAAGACCACTGCTCTGAAAATACACACACTGCCTCACTGTCTGCCAGACTCCATTAACATATTGCTCAATTGAACTATTAGAAACATCTACTCCTTCTTAAAGATTTAAAATGATTTCTTATGACTCATAAGCAGACGTTACCTTGCGAGGCTTCAAGTTATTTGTTTGTGTCGCCACCAAAACTGGTGCAGCCAATCAGCATCCTAGGAGGGACCACTGGCAGCCACGGGTGTGGTTTTAGGTGCTGCGACAGCGAGAAGAGTCCATAAGTTAGTAATAACTTAATAATTAGCTCTGAAAGCAGAAGTCTAGGAAAACTAATGGCAAGCAGTCGTTCAAGTGTACAACTATTTTACAACTTATAAAAAAGAAATAGTAGTACAATTAATAAAATAAAAGCAACAATAAGGATTGTTTCAGTTTTGGTGGCCTACAAACAGGTTAAAATGAAATGATGATATTTTGCTATATATTACTAGTTACAACAACTTGTGCCACTGCTGGAAACAGCTATATGATATTGAGATGCTATCTAGTGTATACTGGAAACGATCGCCTTCAGTGTGTGAATAACAAAATCGGAATGCTGGAACATGCAGTTTTGGACACTGTTCTTCCATAACAGCATTATGCTGAATTGTATAACGCAAATTATATTCTTTAAAAGCACTCGTGGGCCACATAAAATGAGGTGCTGGGCTGGATTTGGCCTGCAGGCCTTGAGTTTGACACTTGTGCTGTATAGGAGAACCTATGTTGGCTGCTAAACTCGCACAAAATGCAAAGAGATGATTATACACCAGTGAAAACATACTTTGCCGTATTCTGCCCTGTAAATTTTGTGCACGGGACCTTTAACACAGCGTTGGACAGCGTGTAAATACGAAAAAAATAAATTAAGGAATAATAATACAAGGAAATAAATAAATAGGGCTGTTCTATTAATTCAAGTTATTTTTCTGCATCCTGGAAAAGGTTTCAAAGTTTGTTGTATTAGTGCAGAGTTTCCTCATTTACTCGTTTTATAAGTATAGATTAATATTCACCCCATCATTGTTTGTATCTAGTTTGCAGACTCTTCAGAGAGTTGCAAAGAATAATTTGAATAATACCCCATAGATCATCATGCTACGAGCAATGCTTCATCCACGCTGAAGGATGCCTCCTTCATTTGGAGGAAAATCATGTCTTTAGTGTGATAATGAAGATATTGACCAACCAGTAATGAACCAGATAACTGACACGTCAGTAGATAAAGAAGAAGCGCTCTGCATTTACATACTAATTTATGCACAAGAATAGGCATAGGTTGCTCAAAGCCTAAAACTAATCAATATTCATCACACATCTTTGGCTTATTACCATTTTTGCTTGCATTAATAAGCAAACAAAAACAAGGGAACTGCTTCTTTCAGGTTCGCCGGTCGTTTTGCGTGTGAAGCTGGTGAGTATAACAGCATAAAGTATCAAACCCGAGAAGAGTTTGGATGTGCACAGAGGGAGGAGGAGACAGTCAGAGGGAAACAGGGGATCATCTTTCATTCAGACCTATTTTCTCTGTCATCTTAAAAGTTACACTTCTTTTTTTGGGATCACACTGTCAGCTGTGCTCCACTTTTCAGTTAAAAAGGCGAGTGAAATATGTTTTCTATCCATCATGACTACAGTTATGATGTAACCTCTGTGAGTACAATATACCCTGTAGTTAGAAGTTGAGAAGTAGATAAATCACTTAAAACAAAACTGAAGCGAGACACATAGTGATTAACTCTCACTTCAACCCCCCACTTTAGGCAAAATGTTATGCAGTTATGACAATTTTGAGTGATATGCTGTGGAGAGCTTCCCAGGCAAATCACAAAAGAATGTGTCATGTCTAGAAAATTGCGTAAATTGGTTTGCTTGCTCTTCGTGTTGCATTTTAAAAAGTAAATTTTTTTTTATTATGGGGGATTAAATCAACATTTATTTGCTTTACTTCAAAGAGTTACAGCAGCGCCACGACGTGCAGGGCCTGCCAGTTCTCAAGTGTACAGTAGCCTGAAGCACATTTCTCTGCACCGGTCAACAAGACAACAACAATTCTGTTCCTCTGCTTAATCACATGTGAAGCTGATCTTTATAATAACCTCATAAATGATTAAGTTAACAGGACCCTTGCCATGTAGGATCTGCAAGGAGTGGAGTCTGTTGCCTGTGTGGGTGTCTGCTCTTCTAGATCTCTGTTTAGACACAACTGACAAATATGTGCAATAAGTAAAAAACACAACTACAAACACCCTGGATCCTATTTTATAATAGCAGAGATGCATCTTGATATTTCATCATGTAGGGGGAAAATCGATAATTTTATTATATGCATATTTCATCATTTATCAGAATCAGATAATTATATATATATGATTAATAAGATTTTCATTATGTTTTCTTGTCAGATTTGCTTGCAGAGTGTGGGAAAAAAAAACAGACACCAAAACTATAACTAACTAAATCTGCCAAGCTTCTCTTCTAAAGTTTATTTATTATTAATTGAACATGTTGATTATGTTTTACAAAGGGAGTCTGCTTAGTTTTGGTGAGAGCAATAAAAAAGCTGTTAAAACATATCTTACTCTTTAAAAAAGGTCTCTCACTGTAGAGATCTTGTCCACGATGTTGTCAGACACTTAGTATAACAATCTGAGCCTGTCAGTGGCAAAAACAAGCACAAGTGTCACCTGCCCTGCACGCTCTGCTAGTGCGCTCTGGTGAAATGGTAATGTGGTGGTTCCTCTGTCACACTTCTGTGCTCCCATAGTTAGTTTAGTGGTTTGTGTTGACTTAGGGACTCGGGTTTTGTCATGCTGCTGCATTGCTCTGTGTACAATCATGCAGCTAAAAAACAAGAGCTGAAACTTGTTTTCCAACCACGAGCACGTTTGTCATGTTTTTGTTTTTTAATGAGTGCATCAGCTGTTATGAAAATATATTTATGATTTATCTTAATTCATCATTGAAATGCTCTCCCTGTGGATTTTTGTAAAGCTTCCATCTGTTTTGTAAAACTTCCACCTTCATTTACTGGAAGAATCTCAGTCAACCGAGAGGTCTCTGACTGATGGTTTGAATCTTCAGCTATCAAAGGGCAGCTCTAAATTTTACTGTGGTTTTGTGTTGAACTATTTCTTTGTCTCACAGTGACTTCCTGAGTAAAAAAAACCCCGGCATATTCTACACTCCAGTGTTTGTACAGATTAAACAAACAACTATGTGTTAATTAGTGATTTTCATTCTGTAGGTGCTGGTAGGCACTTTTTTTTAAACCAAGGGTGCAAGTTCCAGCTACCAAACACAAGTATCCAATTAAAAACATGGCTCTATCTTTGCAAAAGAAAAGAAAACGAGGAAAAAATAGTGTAACATGAACTGCAGAGAGAAAGAGCAGATTTGAGGTTTAAGATTGGGTGTGATAAGAGCTTTAGAGTGCATAAAGGGGCTTGTGTTACAAAGCTTGTTTAAGATTGGCTGATGTTGTTGTTGCCACGGATAACGATAATGTAAGACACTCACAGGAATGATCAGCTTTTGTCTTTGTGAATGTCTAGGTGATACTCACAGTCTCTGCAGTGTAGCACTCCGCAAGAAGGAAGTCAGAGTTTTCGCAAGCAGTGAGACACTCGAGGCTAAGACAGGAGTGGATGTTAACTGAATCTAACAAGAAGTTAGAAGTGCAGGGGATCTACTCTTGAAGTGAATGGAGCTCTTAAAGTGCAGCAAGTACCACAGATAATAGGTAGAGGGACGTTGTAGGGCAAAAACAACAGGGTCATGCAGGCCTTGGTCTGGCAGAAGCAAATCTCAAAGGAACAAAATAACAGCCCCAGAGAGTGAAAATTGATTGTAGAAAAAAAAATCCATCACCAAGAGAAAGTTGCAAAGTGCACATTGTGCCAAAGCAGACCCGAGGCAAAGAGTGCAGAAAGTGTAGAAAACCACAGGCTCAGTTGGAAAAAAGTTTGGAGGCTGGTGGCAACTACGATTATTTGAGCAGAATATGATGTGCCAGCATCACCATTAATCCCACCCAGTGGCTCGGTTGTCACCCGTGTTTAGACTCAGCAACACAGAGACATATCATGTCAGGATGCAAAGTTAGTCTTTCTCTCCTGAGGTGCACCTGATCGTCAAAGTCCTTGGCTGCGGCAAGCTGAGAGTAAACAAACGTAAATTAATTATTAACCTGGAACAAATTGTATGTGAAGGTGAATATGGCAGGAATAGCTCATGGCAGCTGG
Organism: Lutjanus campechanus; assembly: GCA_027495735.1. Lineage (NCBI taxonomy): Eukaryota > Metazoa > Chordata > Actinopteri > Lutjaniformes > Lutjanidae > Lutjanus > Lutjanus campechanus. The sequence continues at coordinate 10,667 of JAJHUR010125656.1, read as the reverse complement.
GTGAGCATAAAGACTGAGATTCACTCGCACAGGTCAAATAATTACAGGACTGTTAGCTATCCAGTAAACAGCAGGTCAGTTAGTTAGTGACCTGTTTTCTTTAGACTGTAGGAGGATGAGGTTGCATTTCATTTCTGAGCTGCCAGATGGAAAATACGACAATATGGTACTGCGTCTTTAAAATGATTTGACTAAAGCTATCATATATACTAATACAACCTGTGATGAGGGGACAGGATACCACATTGAACAGTTAAAACCGCCATATGCACCATATTATACAGAGGCTTTATCATCTGAACAAGACAGTAATTCCTTCTATTCTTGCCATTCAAAATAAAAGCCTCATATCTACACACTGCGTCACTGCTTTACCAGCTGCTTGATCAGTGTGGTGCTGATATGACGGCGTGACCAGAGGTGCTCATGTGATTGTTGCTCTCAAACCACAAAGTTTTGTTGTGCGTTTATAGAAATGGTGAAATTATCATACATTTGGCCTCTTTTGGAATTAATATCAACACTGTTTTATTTGAACCTTCCCCTTGACTTACAAAAAGAAGCATATTAGAATATTTAAAGCTACTTCAAGTTGTTTTTAACTGGTTATGAAACAGTCTCTATTTATTGGCTGTTTCTGCCACCAGGTTGGATTTTCCTTTAAATCAGATTAAATGAGCCTGTGTTGTTTATATTTTCACAAGCAAAGTTACAGTGAGTAGTATGTGAGCTGGTTAAAAGGAAGCAGGAGGATATATTTATTTAGTTAATTGTATTTTTGACATCATGTTTTGTGTTTATTATGGCGGAGACACTTCCAGTTTTGTCCACAGGGCCCTCCTGAAAAATCAGCAAAATTTGTCATTTGTATGATATTTATTCATTATACTGAATAAAAAATGCAGCTATTAGTAATGCACAGTCTATTGTTGCCAGGAGGCAGGGCTTTAAATTGGAGTCTTAACACATTTTTACACATTACACATTGTGCCCCGTCTTTAAAGCTATAACATTTCTGTAACATTTCTGGATTGAAATTTCTAAAAAAAAACGACTAGACCTACAGTATGCTATAGGTTTTGTTTAGCTGTGTTCTTACATCATCCCAGATGTTTCCAGCAATGTTTATACTCAGAGAAATCCTCGCCTTGAATTTTATTCAAGGTAACAGTGTGTTTCATTTGGCATTCTATCTCCTTTTTTTCTCCTCGATTTGCTATAACTTCTGGGGAAACACCGGAAAAAAACAGATTATATGTCAGAGAGTGAGGAAGGAAGTCAGCGAACCAGTTGTTCTGTTGTTTATTATTGTTTGTATGGCTCACTTGTGATGGAGCGGGATTATTCATTGCTGTTTGTTGCACATTCTGTTGCTGAAGCTGTCTGCGTGAAGAGCAAATGCACGGGTCAACCAAGCAACCCAAGACAATTATGGGACGAGAAGACAGATAAAACAACAGTAAATAATGGTGTGGGATTTCAAAGATGGAAAGAGCTTTGTGACAAGCTAACACAACAGAGAGATGCTGATCTTGTATGTGTTCTACCAGACAGGTAAGCACCAGACTCGCTAATTTTATGAAATAAGATCTGAGTTTTTAATCTGCAACAGTCTCCCATGATGCCACACTACCTCACAACATCATCAAACTCTGTGTTTCGTTGTTGTTTTGATGAAGAGAGCCCTAACAGCAGAAATTACACACTGTGCATTCAAAAGTCCTCCAGTCCAACCCCCCCAAAATACCAAAATAATCAGCTCAGTCTCATTCCAACCTCGTCAGACACAGATGTTTTACCACTTCCCCTCAGCAACTCATACAGATGGACACGAACCCGTTAGTGCCTGAAAGAGATGCACCATGCTTTCAATATAGTGTAAAGAGGGAAAACTCAGCATATGGAGTAGGTGGATGGATGGATGGCTCAAACAAGCACAGAACTTTTCCTCAGGAGACTGAAGGTCATGTCCCATGTGAAAACCAAAATGTTACTAAAAGTTTTAAGGCACTTAATGTTATGTGCACGAATTGCTTTGTTTGACTTATCTTGCAAGTTGCAGTGACTTACGTAACATAACATACTTATTGTAAGCCCAAACATGGTCTTAATCTAAACCTACCCAAGTAGTTTTGTTGCCTAAACCTGCCCAAACTATGAATATTTCAACAACGTTAACAATGTGTCAAAAAGGCTCAGGCGGCGTCTCATACAGCCACTAAATCCACCTTCCCTTCAGAAAATAGAACAAATATATACCAGTTTCTCCCCTCAATTTTTCCACAGTCTCTTAGATAAATTGAAACGAGAAGCTGAGGAACCAGGGGGATGCCCAGTGGAAGCCGGGTGTCATAAATGTGCAGCCACATGCACTCAGAGTTTACTGAAGAAGTTAAGGATTCATGCTCGGGGATTACAGGCTCAGCTAGTGAGTCTCTCTCAAGAGAAAAAAAAAACTGCTTCAAAATATGCAAATCTTCCTCATGGCATGAACTGTGTATGAGTGTACATTATGGCAACGGCGTTATGTGTCTCATTCAGTTCACTCCCTTTCTGCCCATTTAAACTGAGCAGAGTTCGGCCTCTAAAACGTTCAGCGGACCATTTTCAGGCTGCAGGGTCACATGAAACGCATCTGCCACTTCTCACATATCATTCTGTGTTAGTTTACACTTTATATCTTTACGCTCATGTAGTTTCTTTATCAGCCCTTTTTGTACATGTCTGAGAATGTGACCTTGTCCAGTCTGTCCCTGAAGACCGGTTCCTTCTCATTTTACAGTACGTTTAAGGCCTAAGTGATCCACAGGGTTTGTTGCTGGGGAAGCATATGAGTTGGATTAGTGAGGGGGAGGAATAGAGCTCGCCTGTGAAGACTCCCACCCACGGCAGCAAGAGAGGACTAGACATCATATAAACTCATATTGATCTGGCAGCCAGACACACACCTCACTCATTAGAGTCTTAAAAGCTGCTATCACCACATAATATGTGCAGATCTGATAAGTAGTTTGTGATAGAGAGTAATTCATTTTCAAAGACAGAAGAAGACAAAAGAAATTCATTTGAAAGGCTAATTTCATTCCTAGAAGGAGTAGAAAGTACAGATATTGTTGTTAAAATGTAGGAAGTGAAAGTAAAAAGTTGTTTGAAAAATAAATAATCAAGAACTGATACCTGAATAATCTGCTTAAGTATAGTAATGAAGTATTTGTAGTTTGTTAATTACCAACCTTTGGGAGGGTATTGTGTGTATTGATATTGGTTACAATTAAAACACTATTTAGGCAGCCAGTGATACAAAAGAGGAACACAGATAACAGACGCAGATCGTTGCCCATGTGGGTTGATTATTTGTCGATTTGTTAGTAATGCCTCTGGGCTCATGTAGGGAGATCGCAAGTGAAGACAAGAGCTGCGTGTGGTTGTCTTCCTTCATCCTTCTCCTTTACTATTCCACTTTATTTAAGGTTAAAAAAAGTTGCCACAAGCACTTTGAACTCATTAACACACGTTTGTAAGAGTTTTCACTGTGTTACTGTGATTTCACGTGGAGGAAAATTTGTGTTTTACTGGGCTTTGTGAATGTAAACTAATGCAAAGAATTATTGAATCAAAATAAACTCTTACATGTGAGGACTTCATATAAAGTACCATAGGGTCATAAAACCGTTCTCTCTCACACGCTCTCTCTCTCATTAACTGTCCCTTCACTTGTTGTTTCCCTTCTGCCAGTGGATTGTTATAATTGGAAGAAAAATAGAATCAGGGCCAAACGTTCTATTTACAACCATGAAAAGCGAGCAGGAACCGAAGCACATGGCGTGTTCAGTCTCTCAGTCTGTCTACCAATCACCTCCGCTCCGTGTCAGAAGCACGGACAGCACGGCTTCCAGGGTGGCACACACAACAAACAGCGCGCACAGCATGGTGTTAATTAATAAAGATAAATGTTCAGAAATTATAATATAATGACTCAATAAACACAACATTGGCATATTGTTCCCATTATTTTTTTTATTTCAGGAACATCATGTTTTCGAGCTCCCCCCAAATGTCCCAAAGTCGACTTTCAGGGGAGCTCATGTCCTTTTCAGGGGAGCCAAGCTCCCCTTAGCTCCCCCGTAATGTGAACCATGCTTCTTGGACTGTTGTTGGAAGAGTTTTTGCGCCTGGCTCAGACGCCATGTAAGCTAGCAGCGGGAGACCCCGCACACTTGTCGTTGCTTACATTTGATCCACATACTGTTGTATTCATGCTGTATGTTTGTGCTGTAAGGTTTCAGCTGTTCTTTTAACGCTGCAAAATCGTAATAGTGCAGTGATGAAAGTGTGGGCTGTAAAGGTCCAGCAGGTGGGCCATAAGAGGTCATGAAAATAATAAATAAAATGTTTGGAAGTTTCAATTTTATAAGTTTGAATTGACTAATAAAAAAAAGTAGTCAGAAGCAATAAAACAAAGCCATGAGATTTAAATTCTGCTATTCTTCATTGATCTGATCTATTTTAACAGCGTTTGGTTGTGGTCAGATTTACAGTAGGATTAACTAAAACTGTTAGATGTGTGTGGCTGCAAAAGCTTTGTTATTTTATAT